>CAUYQV010020550.1:0-35793 GCA_963574575.1 Galagoides demidoff | reverse complement strand
AGGCTCTGTCTCAAAAATAAAAAAGAAAGAAAGAAAATACAAACTGCCATAGGCACTACTGGTAATATAGCCTTGTAAAAATATATACCTTTCTGATTTTTTCAAGAATATATTCCTTTAATAACCAGAAAAGGTCCCACTCATATACAGGAGCTAAACAAGTGGATTTCATGAAAATGGAGATTAGATGGGTGGTTACAAGGGATGGGGGAAGGGAATGGGTAAGAGAAGAGGAAAGAAAAAAAAAATGTATGTGTATTTATTACCACTGATCTGTACACTTAAAAATGGTAAAAATTATATATGTATATATTTTACCTCAGTAAAAATGCTAAAAATAACCAGAAAGAGTTTATAATAAAGACACTTTGGCAAAAACAAACAAAGAAACTGGGTATAGGATTTTTATAACAAAAGTCTTGGCCAGTATGTAGTATATTTCTTTGCTTTAATCCTCTAGCCACTCTGATCACTGGTTTTGACTGAATCAAGCCCATTCGACACAGAACAAGGCGTTGGTAACCCGACTGGCCAAATTATTACAAACTGATTTCTTTTCAATTCTTAAGATTTAAAACCAGCAGGTTCAGGATTTCCTAAGTCAAGGAATAGAGCAACCTTCCTGACACAATCGCCTGTCCGTTCTGCTCAGTGGGACTGTGTAATTGTAAGGACCGTTGTTGGGCTCCGGCGACAGTATCCTAGCTCCGGGGCACAGAGGCAGATGAAGTACAGTGTCTAATCAGCCCACACTCCCCTTCGCAGCCTGGCCACATAAGGAGAGCCGTAATAACACTCCAAGAATGAAAACATCCATCAGAGGCTGACAAACCTGTGACATAGATTTTCTTTATGTTACTAAAGGAGCTAGTTAAATGTGATGGAGTTGCTAATAAAAATTCTTTGGTGGTCCTAAGGAAACAGGCTTCTCTGCCCTGTCTCCTTCCTTGTTAGGCCAGCAGGGAAGCTGCATTAGAATTTTTGGGTGGCTAACACTGGTTGTGGTCTGAGGAAACGAAAGGCAACCAGAGGGACACAATGCAACTCAGTTATCTCTTGGAATTGGAGATGACCCAGCGGTGAATTGTTTTAATGGTGGTCTTTGTCATTTTAGTCAAAGAGCAGATGCCCCGGAGCTAGCAGGAGATGAGAGCGCTGTGGATCCCCTTTTCCCTCTGTGAGTCTAATACGTTGCTTTATTCTTTTCATAAAACACGGTCCCTTAAGGCAAGTGAGCTATTTCTTCTGGGGCCCAGCAGAAGAGAGAGCGATGTGTTCTATGCTGGGGGAAACCTGGTTGCAGAGGAATTACTGAGTGAGACACTTCGGTGGCAGTTGGTGCCTCAGTCATTTTTACCTTGTGTCCCTCTCTCGTCCCACGGGTACTGACCATAAACTGTCCGGGGTGATCAGTCATCGGGCCACACTGATGCCTTCTTATTTTCCAGAGTCCACTGTGTAGAAGAACCCTGGGTTTGGTGGCTCTTTGCTTTCCTACCTATGTGGGGAAAGTGGGGTTCTCTGGGCAAGCGAGGAATCTTCCATTGCTCTTCCTGGCCATCCTTTCTGAGAGCTGGCACCTCCCAGGGCACAGGTAGGAAGCAGGGTCTGTGTTGCAAGCAGTCCCGGGACCCCAAGGTGCCTGCTCCCTTCCCAGTCTGGGAGAATTCTTCCTCCTCCTCCCTTTCTTCTTAATGACATCTTCGTCTACCCTCTTCTTCCTTGGCTCTTCCAGCCTTATGGCTTTTGGGAACTCGGGCTTTTACAAGACACAAGGAAGATGGTAACATAAGCCTGCTTCTGTTTTCTCTACTTACTCCCCTGATTCTGGTATAGCCACTGACTTTACAAATGAGGAGATTGAGGCCTGAGGAGATTTGGACAAAATCACAGTGACAGAGGCTAGTTGAGGCCTAGGTTCTATTCCCTGCCCATGTGAATGCTTATCCATCAGGAGGACCAGCTCTTCCCATCATGCAGGGATGCATCTCTAAGTGTTTGTTCTCTATATGGTCTGGGTTCATGTGCTTTCTGGATAGAGCTGTGGACTTAGAGTTGGAATTCCTGGGAATCCTGTCTTTCATGGCACCATGGTTGTGTGACTGTGGCCAAGTCACTTGACTTCCCATGATCTTGAGTTATTACAACCTAAAATGCTGGCTTTGTCAACCTCACTAGAGGGTTAGGAGAAAATACGGGAAGCCTTTAGCATAGGGGTGTCCAATCTTTTAAATTTTTTTCTCTGTTGCACATTGGAAGAAGAGTTGTTTTGGGATACACATTAAATATACTAGGGAAAGCTGATTAGCAAAAAAAAAAAAAAAGAGTTGGAGCATACTTTTTGTGATATCCAACACCTCAGATAAGCAAAAAACGCCCTCACAAAGAAAGCATGCAGCCAGAGGGCCACCTCTGCCTTGGAAGTTATAAACACCACACAGGCAAAATATAAATTCTCACAATTGTTATGCTGTGCCTTTACTTGCTTTCAACCCTGAATGATTATATTATTCACCTTTTCCAGTCCTAGAAATCTCCACAAACAGAGTCATAATGTTATGGGGTAGGCATTGAAGTCATTTATTTGCTTATTAGTTTTTGTGACCTGGGACTATTTCTTTCTTTGTTGGAATTTGATTTCTCCCACCTAAGAAGTCTGAGGTGTCATCAGGTTGATAGGAGTCACTGAACAATTAATCTGTGTCATGAATAGTTTGTTAGCGACCTCATTGCTTTGCTCATCTGTGGCCCTGAGCATCTCAATTAACCATTGTTCCTCCCTAGTCGCTTATGAAAGGGGTTGACTGTGCTCTATGGCTGTTCTATCCCGGAGGAAGAAGTTCTCCTTATTGAAAATAAAAAGATCCTCTCACATCTTTGCAAACACAGTGGATTCTCTTGCTTAAGATCTGTAGGTCTTAGGTGCCAAGTGTAGCAGAAAGCTTCTTTTGTAGAGCTCTGTTACCATCTGCATAATGGGAGGCGTTGTTTATGTAACTGACAGCTTTCCTTACCACATGGAGTTGCCGGAGGTCAGGGGCCCCTCTCCTCTTGATGCTATTTCTAGGGCCACATAGCAGGATATCATATTGTAATTACCCGACAGAGTTTGTTTGAACTGAATTTTGCAACTGCTTTTGCCTTCGCCAGAAAAAAATGGCTGGTGGACTTGTGATGAGCTGTTGGTATTCATATGCAAGCTTATTTTGCACATTTAAATTGGTTGCTTGAGTAAGGAGGGTGAGTACATCCTATGCCATGCATAATTGTACCAACCAGTATGCTTCAGTGGGGGAAATCATGGCACTGACAGGTCCAAATGTCTTGCTATTGCAGTTGCCAGAATGCCTCTGGGATTATTTTGGAAATTGCCTTGAAAGTACATAGGCTTAGAATTCAGGAAGGTCATGAAATCAGAACATATGTGTATTGGGTATAAAGGGAGTATTTACCAGCTTGAGCAAGAGCGAGACTCTGTTTCTACTAAAAATAGAAAAAGTAGTCAGGCATTGTGGCAGATGCCTGTAGTCCCAGCTACTCAGGAGGCTGAGGCAGGAGGATCTCTTGAGCCCAGGAGTTTGAAGTTGCTGTAAGCTGTGATGATGCCACTGCACTTTAGCCTGGGCAACTGAGTGAAACTCTGTCTCAAAAAAAAAAAAAAAAAGAAAGAAAAAAAGGAGTATTTAAAAATACAGGTATCTAGACTCTACAGACAAAGATTAGAGTTCAGTGGGTTTGAGGCGAGGCATAGGAATCTGCATAATTATGAAGGGGGTCCTTAGAATACAGTTTGCAAAACACTGAGAATTCCTCCTAATTCATTAACAGAATTAAACTGAACGTTAGAGTTGTTGGTGACATTGAGATTTCTGAAGAAATATTAAAAGATTACATGATTTAAGATTTCAAAAAGGGTACAAACCTTATAATTCTACTTGGAGAAAGGCACATGTTGCCCAGGTGAAGTCCAAATATGGAAGAGAATGTCCCAGTTCTCTCCCACTGCACAGCAAACTACCTAGTTCATAAAATCACCATTTCATTTCACTTTTGATTTTGGGGGTCAGGGACCTGGGAAGGGCTGGGTGGGGCAGTTTGAGTCTGACCTGCAGGCCATCAGATGGACAATCCATTTCCAAGATGGCCTTTTCCACTCGGTGCCCGTAGCTTAGTGAGTAGGGCGCTGGCCACGTACATCAGGGCTAGTGGGTTCGAACCTGGCCTTGGCCTGCTAAACAACAATGACAACTGCAACAAAAAAATAGCCGGGCGTTGTGGTGGGCACCTGTAGTCCCGGCTACTTGGGAGGCTGAGGCAAGAGAATCACTTAAGCCAAGAGTTTGAGGTTGCTGTGAGCTATGACACCACAGCACTCTACCAAGGGTGACATAGTGAGACTGTCTCAAAAAAAAAAGAAAAAAAGAAAAGAAAAAAAGAACTACTGTCTTCCAAGGTGGCCTTTTCAATCACGTGCCTGGTACCGCAGTGCTGCTTGGCATCTATCTATCTATCCACCATCAATCTAGCCTTTAAGGCCTCCCCATGTGCTCAGCTTCTCAGAGCAATAGTCTCAGGGTAATGGTATTTTTTACTATGATGGCTGACTTTCAAGAAGCCGGAAATAGAAGCTGCCAGGCCAGTTAAAGGCAGCTGAAGACAACATGTACATGTGTAACTGGCAGAATGTCACTTCTGCTCTATTACATTGGTCCAAGTAGTCATGGGGCCTGCCCAGACTAAAGGGGGTGTAGAAATAGATTCCACTGGTTGATGGGGGGTTATAAGGTCTCACTTCAAAAAGAGCACATGGGATGCGGGTTGCTGTGGAAGCCACCTCTGGAGGCACAATCTGCTATACATAACTCACCCAATATTAGGTTAAAAAAAAAAAAGACGCAGTTTCTTGGGGGAAGTAAGGTAGGTGGGGGAGGGGTCATCATATATGTATAATTGAGGCACAAATGCACTTATTGGTAATGGAAATGTGGGTGGTGAGCACTAGTACAGCATTTCCGTGTTTATAGAATGTTAATTTTGTTTCTTTGCCTATTTTCTTGGCATTTTTGAGAAAAGCGAATTTAAACGTAGCATAACAGGCACATTTTTACATTTGCTCCCTTTGTCCCACGTGCCCCCCAGTGAGTGATTCTCCCCGTGTCCTGTGCCTCCAGCTTCTCGCATGGCCTTGGAGTGTGTGCACGTACTCATGGGTCAGTTTCAGATTTATACTGACTCTGACTTTTCTTGATCTTTAAAAAATTCATACACTCGTGTTTTAGCTCTACTGTGGTATTTCCTCTTTTTCCAACAACACTTAAAAATCCAATTTCTTTGCTCTATTGGATGTGTTTCTTCCATTTTGATTTCTGCTTTTTCACTCCTTTACAATTGGCGCTATCATATCAGTGACATTAACTAGTGGTTTTATTACTCTACAGCGTAAAAGAATTGCATTTCCTCTACGTTTTTAAATGTCTTATCCCTAACATTCAGGCCATCGCATACATTTCACTGAAATGCCCTGAACTTGTTAGTTGCTCTGCAGATAGCGACTCCATATATTTATGGTAATACTTTATGCTGAACAACAATTTCACACTTAGAACTGTCCCTGTTGGTTTGTCTATTTTAAATGTCATCTGCTCATATTTATACATGTGGAATGAGCTTACTTAAATTGGATTGCTTGGGTCCAAGACACTTCTGATTTTCCTAATGACCAAATATCCAAAAAGCAGAACAGATTTAAGAAGGAAAAAGAAATCTCAGGCATACACAATTTCCAAGCGGTCGGGGTTTGTTTAAAGCTGCTTTGTTTGGCAGGAATGGTTAATAAAAGAAACATTTCCCCAAAGAATTGTTGTGGTCTTTAATTAAACTCCTTTCCCATAGGTCCGCACTGTAGCGTTGAACAATATTTGGTCAGTTTCTCTGCCGGGTTTTCTTAGTCACATGCCGGACTTTATTGGATCCCGGGTCCTGAGGGAACATTAGGAGCCGAGAGAGGCAGGCCGCATCAAATGAAAAGTTAATTGTGTTTAAGCTATGCTGGAAACCAGCCTCCAGTGCGCCTTTGCTAAGAGCCAAGCTAAACACGCAGGTGTCCCAGCTGTCCAGCGGGCTCCATGGCAGAGCGATTACCTGACACAGAGGAAGGAAGCGCAGTAACCCAAATATCAGTGACGGAGGAAAGGCCAACTCAGGGTCTCAGCAGTCAGCTGTCTTGGGCTCAGGGACAACAGTTAATTAGCAATTCATTCTAGTGATAGGGCTGGAAGTTGGGATTTTCTTCAAGAAAGGAGTGCCACTGGGTAGCAGCAGTTCATTAAGACTCAGAACGGTCTCCTGCAAGTGTGATAAATTGCTCTGGATGACCTGGAAGCCAGACGCTGCAGGAGTTGTTTCATGTGGCATTCTTCCTGCCCGCCAGTTGAGAACCACTATATCAGAGCACACCCAGGCGTTCCTTGCATATAGGACATCAACAGTGTATCATTTTTCAAGAAAATACCTTCTTTCCTTTGTTTTTTTTTTTGAGACGGAGTCTCATTTTGTCACCCTTGATAGAGTGCTGTTTTGGGGGCATAGCTCACAGCAACCTCAAACTCTTGGGGCTCAAGTGATCCCTTTGCCTCAGCCTCCCTAGTAGCTGGGACTATAGGCCCAGCCACAATGCCCAGCTATTTTTAGTCTCACTCTGGCTCAGGCTGGTCTCAAACCTGTGAGCTCAGGCAATTCACCCATCTTGGCCTCCAGAGTGCTAAGATTATAGGTGTGAGCCACTGCATCAGCCCCTTCTTTTTTTCTTTTTAAATTTTCTTTGTTTTTTGAGACACAGTTTTACTTCATCACCCTTGGTAGAGTGCCGTGGCGTCACAGCTCACAGCAACCTCCAACTCTTGGGCTCAAGTGATCCTCTTGCCTCACCCTCCCAAGTAGCTGGGACTATAGGGACAACGCCCAGCTATTTTTAGAGATGGGGTCTCACACTAGTTCAGGCTGATCTTGACATCCTGAGCTCAGGCAATCCACCCACCTCGGCCCCCCAGAGTGTCCTCCTTTCCTTCTGTCTCCCTAACTCTTGGCATATTCCAGGATACATGTCCTTGGGAAGGGGTCTCTGGTGTCTTCTGAAGCACTGCTGACACCGTTATCTGTGTTTCTTTATCTGGATGGCGGGTGCCATGCCTGTTTATTTCATGAATATTTGTTCAACATTTCATATGTTTTATTTACATTACTATATCCATTAGGTTAAAACATGAAGTCACTAATAAGTAGGCCATTTTACAACCTATCAAAACAGCAATTATAAGGTTCAATATAATATATTCTACACAAGGAAATCATAAAATAAGGTGGTATAAAAATCATCAAACATATCAGTAGTCACGGGATGGATATAGGCCCCAAGGAGGCATTTCTATGACCTCGGTGTTTGTGGTCATTAATGTATCTTCTACCCTAAGTAATGGTCCTTATTTTCTTCTGCTTTGAGAAACAACACAGGGTGGTGATTAGTATTTGGCCTCCTTGGCCAGGCATGTATGGATTAGAATTTCTGCTCTTCCATATATGCCAGCTGATTGGCCTTGGGGGAAGGTTCTGCACCCCAGACTCTCCACTGTGAAAATGAGGCTGGTAATGGTCCCCACTGCACAGGTCTGCTGAGTAGATGGCTTTAGATAGCACCTACCTTGCCAAATGCACCTCCCACCAGGTCCCCTTGTAATTCAAAGTTCTACATGCCCCGAACTTCTTTACTTAGTCAGGTGTACCGTGCTTCCTTCTATCACTGAGTCTGTGTATACACTGTCTCCCACTCTCAGAAGGTTCTGTGCTTTTGCCTACTGGGCTCCTCCTCATGCTTGAGATCTCAGCTAGTTTCTTGACGTCTTAGCTGCCCCTGTCTTCTCTGACTAGGTCACAACTGTTGAATCTTTACACTCTCATAGAATTTCCCTTTGTGGAATCAGCTGTGATTTCAGAGTAGACTATGTAATGGTTTGATCCATCCGCCACCCTTGTTTGACTGTGGGCTACAGACATGTTCAAGATAGGACTGTTTCTGGTCAGCATTGCTCTCTGGAGGACCTTGTTCACAGTTGGTGCTCCAGAAATATTTAATAAATGGAGAGTCTTATACTCTGTGGGTCCTTATATTTTTAGGCTTGGGTGAGAGTTCCTATATTTCTTTCTTTCTTTTTTTTGAGACAGAATCTCACTCTGTTTCCCAAACCAGAGTGCCAAGGTGGCACAGCTCACAGCGACCTCAAACTCCTGGGTTCAAACTCCTCCTCCTCCTGAGGACGCGTCTTGCGTCAGCCTCCTGAGTAGCTGGGACTAAGGCACCTGCCACAACCCTGGCTAGTTTTTCTATTTTTAGTAGAGATGGAGTCTTGCTCTTGATCAGGCTGGTCTTAAACTCCTGAGTTCAAGTAATCCACCTGCCTTGGCCTCCCATAGAGAGTCCCTGTATTTCTGATAAAATAATGAAGTGGGAAACCATGTACATAAGCAGTGTGTATATGTGTTTGCATGAGAATAATAGATAGACCCACCAGCTTTCAAAATTCACCCTGGGATTACCTGGACATGGTGGCACACACCTGCAGTCCCAGCTACTCAGGAGGCTGAGGCAAGAGGATCATTTGAACCCAGAGTCTGAGGTTGCTGTGAGCCAGGCTGAGACCCTGGCACTCTAGCCTGGGCAACAGAGTGAGACTCTGTCTCAAAAAAGGAGAAAATAATTCACACTGGGCATTTTGTGCAAAGTAGTGGGTAGGCAGTATAGGTAAAGGATTAAAGGCAAAGAGTTTGTCAGAGGTCTGAGTTTAGGCTGATAAACTCATATTTCTGCTCATATTTCATGTGTCTACTCTGTGATCTTAAAAAAGTTACTTTATTTGAAACTCAATTTTTGCAGCTATAAGCTGAATATTAAAAATAGTACCTGAATTCTATGGGTTCAGTTATATCCCTCAAATTTGTATGTAGAAGTGCTAACTCCCGGTACCTCAGAATGTGACCTTATTTGAACATAAAGTCTTTACAGACACAATCAAGTAAAATGAAGGCTTTAGAGTGGGCCGTGACCCAGTATGCCCGGTACCTTATAAAAAGGGGAAATTTGGATACAGAGACACATACAAGGAAGATACCTGAAGAGACTCGTGGAGATGACTGTCCACAGCCAGGAGAGAGGCCTGAGACAGATCCCTTCCCCACGGCCCTCAGGTGAGACAGCTATGCTCACACTTTGATTTTGGACTTTTATCCTCCAGAACCGTGAGAGAATCAATTTCTGTTGTTTAAGCCATCCAGTCTGTGTACTTTGTCACGGCAGCCCTCTCAAACGAACACACTGAATCAGTCAGCTTCACGTATTATGCAAGGCTGTGTATTAAACAATCCAAAAATCTCAGTGACTTAAGCAGAAGCATTTAATTTTCTTGCTTATGGGCCTGTGGGTTGGCCATAGTGTGTACAGACTCTAGGCCATCTGGGTTCAGAGCTATTCCAGGTGCCTTTGTCATTCTGGAGCAGACATTCTGGGATCTGGAGCCATTTTTTCCCTGTGGAAGAAAGAACAAGAGGTCAAGGCACATGATGCAACCCAGTGAAGCTTCTCATGGCGTTATTTCTGCTGGCTTCCCATTGGCCAAAGCAAGTCACCTGGCCACGCCTCCTTCAGATAGAAACATGTCTGCCATCTACTCTAGTGGGAGGCATTGAAAACCGCCCCAAGATATCACCTAACCCCAGGGAGATTAGCCCACATCACAAAATTCCAAAGCGCAGATGCTGGTGTGGATGTGGAGAGAAGGGAACACTTTTACACAGCTGGTGAGACTGCAAACTAATACAGCCTCTTTGGAAAGAGGTATGGAGAACCCTCAAATAGCTAACAGTAGACTTTCTATTTGATCCCACGATCCCATTACTAGGTATCTACCCAGAAGAAAAACAAAATCATTTTAATACAAGGACATTTGCACTAGAATGTTCACTGTAGCTCAATTCACAATCACCTAGACATAGAATCAACCCAAGTGCCCATCAACCCTTGAATGCATTAATAACCTGTGGGATATGTATATCATGGGGTACTATTCACGTATAAGAAAAGACAAGAGACTTTACATCATTTGTATTTACCTGGATGGAGTTAAAGCACATTCTTCTTAGTAAAGTATCTCAGGAATGGAAAAGCAAGTATCTAATATGCTTGATACTGATACGAAACCAATAGATAAACAGCTACACGCCCACTCAAGAGAAAACACAATTGAATGCAACTGGAGGGGGAGATGAAGAAAAGAGAAAAGGGAGGAGGGAGAGGGCTTGGCAAGCTGTCACCTGATGTGCACAATGTGAGGGTGTTCAGCACCCCCCCCCCAGAAGGGCTCAACTACAACTTGAACTTTAAACTTTATCTAAGAAAGGCAACAATGTAAACTAATCGTTTGTACCCTCATATTAATCTGAAGTTTTAAAAAAGCAAATCATAGGGAAAAAGGAAGTAGTGACAATAACCCAGATGACCACAGTACCTTCACATCATAGGTTGTCATCAGTACATAAAATTGTGCACATAAAATCTTGGCAGAGCGCCTGGCACCTAGTCAGCGCTTCACAAATGGTCACAGCTATTACTCGTTGTTTTTTCTATTCTTGAACAAATTCTGGTGTTCATCTTCTATTACAAGTCGACATGGATATTTTCCCTCCAAACAAGGAAAATTAGCCAAGTGAATTACATTAATATTTGGTTAAGGAAAAGTCCCTGTAGACCACATTCTCACAGCTGTGATTAATTCTTTTAAAGTCTTCTAAATCACATGTCTGCTTCACTGGATTGAAACAGATATGATTTCAAGCTTAAGTTTCTCGTTAGGACGTTGAGGCAACAATTAAATGTCTTTTTTTCTCTCCTTTGAAAAAAATCAAAGACTCTTAAAATGGATTGTTGCGAAAAGACACATAAATATGTTTTAATCAATAGTTGAATTCTCCAAAGCACCATCAAGACAAAGTGTTAAATGTTCTGATTAGATTTGCGATTGGTTAAGCTAGAAATCTATACAGTGGCATGTCACACAATATTTAATAGATGGCACGTAGAGTATCTTAATTGTACCCATTCATCACTTCCCTCTGTTTCTAGATACATAAAGTTATCAAAATCTGGAAACTGAGACATTTTATTTCCACTTGCTCGGTTGGGCTTTGTTCCCTGCCTCTTACTGTATTGGGTCTGGTTTTGAGTTAAACATTTCTGACACAACCTTCACGACTCATTTACATTTAAATAGTAACAGGAAATCTCTTTGCCAAGAAGGCTATTGGAATCAAATTTTATACCAGATCTTATTTTCTTAAAAAAAGACTTTATTACCTATTATTGCTTTCTTCTTTACGAATCTGAGTATTATAGGCAGTGTATAGGTTTTTGATTTTTCATGTTGGGCACTATTGCTTCTGATGCTTATAATTTATAACAGTTGCTATAATCTTTAAAAATTAGAAACGAACTTTTGAGATGTTCATGGCTGTGGCTATAGCATTTTTGTTAAAGGGAATTGGAAATAAAATATGTGTCCTTGAACTTGCTGTTACAAGTCGAATGAGATCTACTTATAAGTACATAATTATAAGCATATAATACTTAGTATATACTTAGTATGTAAGTATATAATTATAATAAAAGATGATAAAATCAAATAGATTCCTAATCAGCAAATTGAGGTGTGATTTATTAAATGTCTAAATGATGAGAAGATTTAATGGGACTTGATGTGTGTTGAAGGTGATCAAGAGCAAATCTCTCGGGCTGGGAAATAAAAGTCTTCCATAGAGAGGTTTAGAAGACCAAGGTTCCCAGACATGCGATTGGCTTTTACCTAATGCACTACCTCATATCCCCAGGAATTCTTCTAAGAAGGTATTAGAATCACAAGAAGGCTTCCCAAGCTTATAAACCAACATTAGTGGCATCAGCTTAGTTAGACATTGTTATTCTAGATGTCTGTAGGAGGAAGAACAAATTCATTGTGTGCTGAGATCTTGTTATGATCCTCCTGGGTTGCATTTGTTTTTTTAAAAATAAAGTCTTGGTAAGGCCTTGTTTAATAACTTAAATTTTATTAAATGCCTGCTCTGTACCTACCAGGCATTAAATGTCTTACATACATGGACTCATTTTATTCCTTCCCCAAATCTTTTAAGGTAGGTCTCATCATTCCCATTTTCAGAAGGCAAAACTAAACTAGCTAATAATGAGTCTGGGAATAAAATCTTGGCAGCCAACCTAGCGAGCCCATGTTCTTAATTACTATGCTTGTCTTCAGAATCTCTTGTCTGTCCTCCCTTCAGCATCCCCTCCCTCTGTCCTGCAGGTGTTTATGTAGACACCCTGTGCTAGGCACTCTGGAGCAGGCATGTTTAATGACAGACAGGACGCCTGACTTCAAGGAGCTGGTAGTCTCCTGGAGAACACAGACAGTAATAGTAAGCAAGTGAATGTCTGATGCCATTGTAGGCTGTGCAAAGGGTTATAAAAATAAAGCCAAGAAAGGGGCTGGAGATCTGGGAGAAGAATACTGACGCTAGAAAGATTTGTAACGAAGAATAACCAGGTGTTCAAAAATTCATTGACTCATTTGCTGGAAAGCCAAAATCTCTGATCTGTCCAGGAGTCTGTCTCTTCATGAGTCTTTTACCACACTGGACCACAGATACGTAAAGTGTAGGCTGGTAGCTGGCGTTTCTAATGATCTCAGGACCAAGCCTGGGAGTTATCTGTTTCATTGTGATCCTCTTCCTCCTCTTTTCTCCCCTTTGAAAATCCTGGCTGGAATCAGCAGCCAATTAATTGTTTTTTCTCTGTTAGGGAAGGCGCTATACCCGAAACTGTTCTTTTATTATGTTCTTTTATAATGAATGAGAGCTGCCGTGTAGGGTGATTAGATGGGATTTAAAGAATTATAGAGTGAAAGTTAGGAACTTAACATCAGACTACAAATGATGAAAATAGAAGATAAACAACAGCTCCATCACCTGCTTATCATGTCCTTTCCTCATTTAACCAAGTAGATGAAAGCCAAGGACCGCTGGTGTGTTAGGATACAGGATAAGCTAGGACAGGGATTGGCAACAGGCTTTACCTCAAGTCCTGCTCTGTCTGTTCTTGGGGGCAATGCACAGGAGGATATTAAGGTTACACTTGGGCTTGGTGGCCAGAGTGTCATAGGCAATTAGTTACCTGCTGGGTGCCCAGCAAGGAAGAGTGGCTTTGAGTTTGCAGACGAGCATTGGAACCAGGTTGTGGAAACCACTCTACCCTGATTCCTCTGGTATGACTGAGGTCAGGAAACACAGTGAGGATGTGTATCCAGTGGACTTTAATTAAGGCTGACTGACCTCCTGCCTGCCTCCCTCTTTCCTTTCTTCTCTCCTTCTCTCTTCCTCCCTCTCTATTCCTCCTTTCCCTTTCTTCCTCTTCCTCTCTTCCTTCTCTCTCTCCTCCTTTCTACCTCCTTAATCCTTCCTCATTTTCATTCTTAGCCAACTAGTACAATAGGACAGAGCTCATAGTCATGAGGACCCTAAGTTCTAGAGCTGAATTCCCTGGACACCTGCTCTGGGTTCTATCACGTCCTCTCGGTGTGCTTTCTAATCTGTAACACGGCAGAATGATGTCTCCTTCCTCATGCCTCTCATTTCTGGTCCCTAGAAGTAATACTTTGGGGCCTGCTTCTCCATATGTGACACATACGCCATTGGTAGTAAGGTTAGATGGTTTTGGGAATTAAGCAGCACAGTCTTACAGAGTAAGTCTTTCTTCTTTTGTTTCTTGTGGAATCCTTCTGAGAACTAAGGATGAAGTTTTCATTTTAGAGTTTTTTCCCCTAACAACTTTTTAATACTTACTCATCTGCTTTCTTAGCTAAAAGAACAGACTCAAGGTTCAGATCTTTCTGTTGGAACCATCTCTAGTCTGAAATTAATAATGTCCTTGGCATCATATTACATTTTAGAACTACCTTCCTTTATAGCGAGCAATACTAGTTTTATACAGAGAGAGAGAGTGCAAGGTTTCCTTTTACATTTTTGTGTAAATATAGAAAGTGAGTCTGTTTAAAGAAAAAAGTCCAAATAATGTAGTAGAACAGGATCCTTTTATGGCTTTGGAATGTGGCTTGCAAATTACAAGTGGTCTGGTGTATGCAAGGGAGTGGATGGGGAGGGACAGAGGGTCAGGAGTAGGTGGGGAGAGCCTTCTCTCTGTTCAAGCCAGGTTGGTTTTCTTTCTCTCCTTCTGTCCTGCCAGGTTGTCCTCTCTACCTGTATTTCTTGTCCTCATTTCTACCCCCTGTCACTGAGTTTTTGGTTTTTTAGATGTCTGCTTGATTGTTGTGTTTTTCCCCCTGCAAGGCCATATTCTCTGTTATTGGTTCCTCTAGGACAGTGTTCAGTTTCTGAGTGCACATCTCTAGCTAATTATATATTCACTGTGGGGCCCTGACTGGTGTCCATCTCCCCATTGGATTAGAGACTCCTTGTTTGTGGACAGGGTCTCTCTCTGCTTAGTTCAGCAGTTATCTCCAACACCTGCCAGAATATAGAAATTGTTATTTTTCAAAAAAAAAAAAATTGTTATTTTTTTGTAGTTTACTTAAAGACAATTTTATGTATCTGTCCATGGGGTCTAGTTAACTTTAGATTATAATTTAGGAGTAGTTAACATTTGGATTAATCTAATTGGACCACATTCCAGGCCTGCCATCAGATATTCCATCTCTGAAACTACACTATCTGGTTTGTTAATAAAAAATGTTAGAAATAGGGTGCCGCTACTAAGAAAATGACATGCAGGCCACGTTAACCAGTTTTATGAGAGTATTTCAAAATGTGTATGAAAACACCACACTGTACCTCATGATTACATTAATGTACACAGCTATGATTTAATAAAAAAAGAAAGAAAGAAAGAAATAGGGTGCTGCCTGTGGCTCAACGGAGTAGGGCACCGGCCCCATATACCAGAGGTGGTAGGTTCAAACCCAGCCCCAGTCAAAAACTCAAAAAAAAAAAAAAAGTTAGAAATAATTTTTATTTGTAAAATAAATGGTATTCAAGATATCTTCTTGGTTAGAATTTGCTTTGCACAAATGGGGTTTGAGAATAAGGTTAATATAGATCTAGAATGCTAAGGGATCAAGTTTCTCACTCAAGGGGGAATTCTATTGCCTAATTTAATTAAATAGGAGGTAAATTCATCTCTAGAATACTATTTGTCCCTCTCCACGGTGACCCTTTTGTGCCTAGACCCTTAGAACAGAGTCTTTCCTTAGTGTAGGCCCAGCTGGTTTGATCCTCTGGGGACCTGCTTTTCCATAACCATCTGCAGGTTTGGTAGGATTCAGTCTGTGACTCGCCTGAATTGTGTTGTAGCACTTGGGTGGGATGAGGAGGTGCCTTGGGGTTCTCAATTTCCTCTAAAGAAGGGAGTCCCCTCTGTTAACTAAAAGAGCCTGATGACTCGGAATTGCCATCTGGCTTTGGTCATCTCAGAAGAGAGCAATAGACAATTGTTGGAGGAATAAAATGGAAGAGGCAGTGGCAGGCTGAGAAATCCTGAGACGGAGTCAATAGGATCTTGATGACTGATTTATGTGGATGTGAAGGAGGCAAAGATGACTGAGGTGTGGGTCCTGGGAGCAGGTTTCCCAGTGTGGGCTGGTTGAAGGAGGCTTATTATTCCATCTTGTAAACTGGGCTAATCCCTGGCTGTTAGAAAGCAGACACTGTTGGTCTTTGATAACTTTTTACCTCCCTCCCTGGGCCCCGTTGCCTCACCTGCCTTCCCCATGTCTCAGGTAGTATCTTACCTGTCCCGTGTGTTGTGTCTATAAGCTGACACCCCCCTCCCCCCGCCCCGCCCCTGCCCATGTCATCATTGTCTAGAAAGGGACTTTGGAGCTGTCTATTGAGATGATAATGGATGGAAATCCAACAGGGCTCCAACCCATGCAAATAAATCTTTGATTAAAAAAAAAAACAACAACTTTAAGTTTTAAACTGAAAAGTTGCAAAACTAGCACAGAGTGCTAGTTTCCTGTCTCTCACACCCTACATTTCCTAATGATAAGATCTTACATAATTATGATACACTCAAGAAGAAGAAATTAACATTGGTCTGGCACTATTAACTGAACTATAATTTTATTGGAAATAAACCAATTTTCTCCCCAACACCCATCTTCTGTTCCAGGATCTCATCTAGGCTCCCACATTGCATATGAACTGTTATTTTTCTTTAGTTTTCTCCATTCTAGGACCATTCCTCAAACTTTTCTTGTCTTCTATGACTTTCATTCATACTTTTAAAGAGGACTGGTCAGTTATTCTGTAGGACAGCCCTCAGTTTGGGTTTGTCCAGTGTTTTCTTATGATTAAATGGAGGCTTATGCATATTTGGCAAGAATTCCACAAAAATATTATGTCCTATTTTACCTAACAAACATAAACAATATAACCTAATCATACTCTCATATTGATCTGAAAAAAATGAGAGAAAAGCACAATTAAATTCAAGTGGGGGTGAGGAGAAGGAGGGTGAGGAATTGGTGTGTTCCCACCTAATGGTTATAATGTAAGGGTGTACGGCACCCCTTACATTATAACCTGGGTGAAGGGCTCAACTTCAACTTGGGTTTTACCTAACAAACAATGTAACTCCTGGGTGAAGGGCTCAACTACAACTTGGATTTTACCTAACAAACAATGTAACTTAATTGTTTATACCCTCATATTAATCTGAAATTAAAACAAATTTATTTTTTTAAAAAAATACTGTGTCCTCAATAAAGGGATCGTGATGTTGATATGTCTTCTTATAGGAGATGTTATTCATGATCATGTGGTTAAATTAGCGGTTGCCAAGTTTTTTCTCTGTAAAATCACTATATTCCCCCTTGTAGTTGATAACTAAATCTGTGATTTTTAGCCTGGTAGCGAGCCAATGAGGGAAATACAATTTTGTACAGGAGAAACCTTCCCTTTCCTCCCAACCCCCATTTAAAAAGCATTCATTTAAAAAATGCGGCTTGTCATAGAAAACCTAATCAGAGTGGTTGATGTGGCTGAAATAAAGCTATTTGGGGGTTGCTTCAGATGCAGAATTTAAACATGAAGATGGTGGAAATGGTGACAATGTCTTTCTCCATACCGCCACATGTATAAAATATATCTTCCATCATTTTACTTTCCTGATCAAAAATGTTCAGTGGGTTCCAAATGACTGTGGAGAAATGTCCCAACTTCTTGGTTTGTCACTGAGGCCTTCTGCACCAGGACTGCAATCTATTCTTCCATTTTCTTTCTTTTACTTTTTAATTTCAGATTAGTATGAGGATATAATGATTAGATTACAGAGTTCTCATTTGTTTGTTGCAGTTCTGCCCCTCACCCACGAGCCCCTTTACTTTCTTTCTTTCTTTCTTTTTTTTTTTTGCAGTTTTTGGCCAGGGCTGGGTCATGAACCCACCACCTCCAGCATATGGGACCAGCGCCCTACTCCTTTGAGCCACAGGTGCTGCCCCCCCTTTACTTTCTTTCTTCCTCTCCCCTCTGCCCGCCGCTCCCAGGACCCCCGCGTGGCAGCCCTGTCCACCAACAGCTGCTCCCTGGTCTCTGTTTCTGCTTGTGCTTTTGTCTCAGACAGAACCTCACTTCATTTCTCTTCTCTATCTTTTCAAAGCCCTTGCTCTGTTTGGACAAATACAATTATCTCATGCTTTCTGTGCCAGTTATTAAGCTATTGTCTCTCTGCTTCAAAATCCACCCTCTGTACTCTGCTTTGTGACACAGGCTGGGACTCTGCAAAGCATTATTTCCACATGTGCCAACTGTTTCCTGTAAGGCTCTGCCAATATGGGGAGCTAGAGGGTGCTGGAAGATATTCTCTCCCTGGGAGGATTATCCCAGTTGTTTCCTGACCCACAGGGACAGTTCCTTTGTGTAGCCGCATTGGGTTTCACCTATACTCTCCCCAACCTTAGCAGATTCAGCCATGTTGTGCCTGCCTAGAGACACCAGTATTGGTTGCCCCGTCCCCTCTTTTTAGAGGTCTGGGTCTCAGGCCCGTGGGAATTCCTCCTCTAAGATCAGATTTCACTGCACCCCTTGGGCAGTGCCTCCTCTTTAGAGGTCTGCATTTTAGCTCTGGAGGGAACTTCCTGAGCCTCTACATTCTAATGATCCCAACCTCTTTCCTTGGTTCCCACAGCCTTAGGAGTGGACACTTCCTCCAGTTGCTACGTGTGTGATACCCGAGTGTTCTTTTTGCTCAGGGTACAGGGCTGACACCCTTATTCCCAAATGACACTTACTTTTATTAAATTCTCTCTGTTAAAAGAACAATAACAACAGCAAAAACTCAAACCCAAATCTGATAGTTTGTTATCCCCTGACTGGACCCGGCATTGGGACCAGGAGCAGTGCCTGGAAACAGATACTCCAAGACACGTTTGGGGATGCGTTTCATGGGGTCTTCAGGCTTGGGAACGGTACTGAGCTCTTGCCGATGGGAAATGCAGCGCTGGACATCCATGGCAGGCAGTGACATCGAGATTCATCACATTTGTGGTGATGGTGATGAAGCACGTACTGAAGCCAGGCTTTAGGGACCAGTTACGTGCTAATGAGGACTGTTAGGCTGCAGTGTGAGTAGCCTCTTCTGAGTTACTGGAGCTCCTACAGGAAGGGGATGGAAGGCTCAGTCAGGCCTCTCAGCTCACATGGCAGAGACCCGGAGATCCCCCCTGGCAACCTTCCAAGTCTTTCTCCTGGAAGCCACAGTTGGTGAAGATCATGGTGATGGTCACCATCATCATCATTATCTTGTCTCCCTAGTTTGAGAGAGAGAGTCTGAATAAACCCAGCGTGGCTCAGCAGTCTCCTCTGCTCCAATTAGCTGTGGAAATGCCACCCGGTGGAAACCTGGCTTCCTGGGAGGGTAGCTACTTTTCAGAGAAGGGGGTAGAGCTCATATACCCACAGTTGCCTTCGGAATATTCGTGGGGGCAGGTAGGGACAGTAGCCTAGAAGAGGAAATCTAGCGTCTGGCCACCTGGAGGGTGGGAGAAAACAAGTCTTCTCTAGCTCAGTCTTTAGAATAAGTCTGACCTTTAAGTTGAGAGGGCCTGGGGCTGATATCTAACAAAATGGTTTTCATGATGGAATTTGAGATTCAGGACACAAGCTTAGCTGCCCTGCACATTGGGGATAGACCAGGATTCAGAGCTGAAAAGAGGGATACTTTTCTTCTCTGCAGGGGACTCAAATGTGGCTTTCATTTGTTTTGTTTTGTTTTTTTGAGAAGCCTAGGCTTTTAATATACCCATCACCTGAGTGGTGGACATTGTACCCAATAGATAATTTATCATCTCACACCTTCCTCTCTCCTCTTCCCCTTCTGAGTCTCCAGTGTCCGTGACTCTGTGTCAAGTGTGGTTTTAGTGCAGTAAGGGCTGAGGGGAGCTCAGTGTCACATGGCACGCTGAGGGGTTTTCATCTTGGGAGTTCTAGGGAGGCTATACTCCAGGCAGAGAAACAGCCTTCTCTGCAGGGCTGGCAGCTGTGGCAATAGGAGGGGGGTGGGGTGGGGTGGGGAGAGAGGATGCTGGGGCTTCTCCATCCAGGGGAACCAAGACACATCAAAAGGTCTCCCCAAAATAATGGGAGCTTTTGAAGTGGAGGCAGGCTAGGAGCCAGTGTAGTTCAAACTTCAATGTAATTGCATTTGTATTCTGTCCCTGGTGAGGCTGGGGGTTGCTCAGGTTACATTAAAACCTGTCTAACAACTTTTTTTTTCTTAACAGCATAGTTATTCTGTATCTTGCTTATGGAACCCTCTCTTCCTCCTTAAGACTTAGGCATTTGAAACTCAGGCCAAACCAGTGACAAAGAAAGCCCTGGCCGTTAATCCCCCGGTTTCCACTTACATACTGAACTATCTCTTTCAGTGACACCTTTTCAGAGTTGCCAGGAGAACGAAACTGATTGGCAAGGGGCTGCCGAGCTTGTCAACTCCCCAACGGCGGTTTGGGGTTCGTCTTCAGCAGGCTTGGCCAAGCACACATTGAAACAACTCATTACTGGTTCTACCTGTTGTTTTAAAAAGCCAGCATTGAGACACTTTGACTATTTTGCTGTGGGGGTTTTGGCAGAACATATTTCAAGCGGGGGAAAGAAAATAACAAATAGTGGGAACGGAGCAAATGAATTTCCTAGGAAGGATGGCTAGTTAGGCCCCATCTATGTGTATGCTGCATGTGGCTCGAATTAGAATATTCAGAGACCTTGTGGTGTTTTTTTTTCTGAAGCCCTTTACTTATTATTCATGGTTTCATTAAGGCCCCTTTATTCATACACACACGTCTCTAGAGGTGGGGTGGGGAGGGGGGCAGGTGCTGGATGTAGTCCTGAAAAAAAAAGCAAGCATAAAACTCACCAATATATCTTAGAGTTATAGGTGCATGCATTTCTTTCCTCCCATCAAATCTTGCGTTTCCATTTTAGTCACATAAATGGCTGTCCTAGTGACACTTGCTTCCAGCCTCGGTAGCTTTGGTACGGAGCAGCTCAGATATTATCCAGTGACTATAAATCCAGCTATAACTGTCCCTTCTACTCACTCGACCTAATCAGACATGAGGTCTATCATGGAAGTGCTTCTCCTATCCCAGAATGAATGGAAATTACATCAAAATTAGGCTAAAACGGATCTTTATCCGAGTCACTCAGAATGGTGTTGTTAGGGAAATGTTTGTTAGTTTGGCATTTTGTTTATTTTTTTGGAGACATGGTCTTGTTCTGCTGCCCTCACTGGAGTACAGTGGGTTGATCATCACACACTATAACCTCAAACTCCTGGGCCCAAGTGATACTCCCATCTCAGCTTACTGAGTAGCTGGGACTAGAGGCATGAAGCATCATGCCAGCTAATATTTCAAATAAACTTTTTGTAAAGATGGGGTCTCAGCTCAGTGCCTGTGGCTCAAGTGGCTAAGGCACCAGCCACATACACCTAAGGTGGTGGGTTCGAATCCAGTCCGGGCCTGCCAAACAACAATGATGGCTGCAACCAAAAAATAGCCAGGCGTTGTGGAGGGTACCTGTGGTCCCAGCTATTTGGGAGGCTGAGGCAGGAGATTCACTTGAGCCCAGGAGTTGGAGGTTTCTGTGAGCTGTGATGCCATGGCACTCTACCCAGGGGGACAGCTTGAGGCTCCGTCTCAAAAAAAAAAAAAGATGGGGTCTCACTATGTTGCCCAGTCTGGTCTGGAACTCCTGGCCACAAATGATCTTTCTACTTTGTTCTCCCAAAGTGCTGGGATTATAGGTGTGGGCTGCCATACCCAGTCTAGTTCAGCATTTTATAGAGCATTTAGCTAATAAAAGTCATAATTTCTGGGCTCCAGCAGTAAAGCAGATATTTAATTACTTATGACAGTCTCTGCATGTGTTAGGTTTAGATTCTTAAATGTTGTGAGATAGTTCAAAAAATAATCTTTAAACATTTCTTCAACTAGACTTCAAGCTCTTTTCCCTTGTAACACTGTGCTAATATTATTTTGTAAAACTTATGTATATTTTAAGATCAAATGTCACCTCTAAAGATATTTTCTTTTCTTTTTTGTTTTTGAGAGAGTTTCACTATGTCACCCTCAGTAGAGTGCTATGGTATCATAGCTCACAACAACCTCAAATTCTCAAATCCTTGGGGTTTAAGTGATTCTCTTTCCTCAGCCTCCCAAGTAGCTAGGACTACAGGTTCCTGCCACAATGCCTAACTATTTTTTTGTTGTAGTTGTCATTGCTGTTTAGCAGGCCGGGGTAGGGTTTGAATGTGACAGCCCTGGTGTATGTGGCCAGTACCCTAATCACTGAACTACAGGCACCAAGGCTAAAGATATTTTCTTAAGAATTTTCTTTCTTTTTTTAAAGTCATTTGTACATAGATCATGAAGACATTTATGCCATTATGGGATTCAATGTGTTGATTATTTGTACAAATTGGAGTGCCTACATCCTACTAATCAACACAGCCTTCACTTCATTTACCCCATTACAGCATTAAAACATTTGTGTTCTACACCTGATAGACCCAACTTGTACTTGCAATATGCTCCACAGGTGTGGTCCCCCTACTAACCCTCCCTCTATTTACCCCCCACCTAAGAATTTTCATTTTTAACTAAAAAGAGGCAAAAACTTCAGGAGCATCTCATCCACTGAAGGTTCTAAGTTACTGAGAGATTGTGAGAGCCTGTGAGACCACAGGAGTGAAATAACTGATTGTACCAGGCTGAGAATGAGTTTGAGGAGGACTGCGTGTTCTCTCCAACCTTTCCTGGGTGTATTAGGGCCTCTTGCTGGAGCCAGTCCAACATCCATCAGAGCAAGGTAGGCCACTGTCATCTGTGGCACAAAATTTAAAATGAAAAAAAAGGCAAAGATGACCTGGGACAATAAAACATTTGGAATGCTTTGGGCTGCAAGGAAGAAAATAATACCTGATAGTGGCTTATCTGTTTGCATTTATATTTCTTCTTATAATGAGAAAGTGGTAGGTAGGGAATTGCAGGGTTAATTTAGCAGGCTCACAGTGCTGTGGTTCTGGGTCATTTTCTCTAAATGGTCTGCCCTACCTCTCCTGGTTTAACACAGCTGCTGCAGCTCCAGCTTCACATCTTAACTCATCAGTATCCATAGTTGGAAGGAAGGAGGAGAGGATGAAGACATCAACCTGCTCATCTTTCTCTCTCCTCCCCTCTCTCCCCACTCTTCTCTCACTCTCTTTTTAAAATCCCAAACGCCTCTCCACCCCTGCATGTGTCCACTTACATTTCATTGGTAGGACTATATCACATAGACACCGTTGGTTGCCAGGAAGGCTACAGAGATGAGTTACCTGTCATTTTCTATCTCTGTTGCGGGAGATGGATGCTGCCTATGGAGTAGAAGGGAGAAGTGAATGGTGGTTGTGTAGGTGACCAACAGTGTCAGCAACAGATGGAGTTTCAGAACTGAGAAGACTAAATGACCCCTGCTTTACCTGTCTAGCTATACTTATGAAAAAAAAAAACAACCAAAAACTGGCACCAGAAGAGAATCAATGACCTGCCCACACAGTTTGGTGTCAGATTCAAGATCTGAGCCTATGTCTTCTGACTCATGATGTAGAACTGAGGTTGACAATGATGAACATTTGACTTGCATATTACAGCTGGCTTAGCGAGGGCTTTGTTCTGCATGTATTAGCTGCCTTAATTTTTGCCTTTAGCACCATGGGGCCTGCAGGCTTCTCATAGCAGAGCGTGCATACACTGCAGCTTCCCACTTTTCCTGCTGAAAGGTAGCCAATCATTTCTTCCTAATTAAAGATCAAACAATATTTCAGATGGTCCTTTTCCCGAGATGTCATGGGAGATCTTCCTTGTATCTGTCAGTGGTACTGATCATGTTGTCATTTTTGGCAACTAATTCCCAGAATGAATAATAAAATCATAATAATCTTGCACCAGAGGGAGGGTGACCAATTTGTAAAGTCCATTAAGGATTGAGCACAGGATTGTCCTCTAATGAGACAGAGAGCGTCAGGGAGACCATTCATCAAGCTGCTCTGTCACGGATGCACAAAGGGATCCTGGAGGGAGGGGCTCCTGGAACACCGGCAGACAGGGGCGGGTTGTCTTGGACACGAATTTACATATTGTCATTGATCAGCTGTGGGAGAAGGAGATGACAGGCAGGACACCAGAGTTCTCCATTGTAAGGCTCTGGGTGTGTTTATGCCACCCTTGATTCATTTCCCACGGGGCAAGAGGCATTACTCACCATTTCCTCATGTGCCAGCAAGAGAAATGGAGTCAACGGGCGTATCATCTCCTTGTTGGAAAATGACAGCTCCCTTATTATAAATCCCCGATAAATTGATGGAAGAGCTGTTCAAACTTTATAGATATAAGTGTTTCTTGGGATTAATGGGAAGTTATTCCTAGAAATGACATACAGTTCAGGGACCAATCTTTGAATCAAGGTATGGTTTATTTGTTTTTCCTGCAGCATTGATGGCAAAGGTTTTCTATTTACCCCAGCCCTACCCCATCTCTTTCTGCACTTCCTATTGCCAAACGTTTATACCTTTAGCTTTAAAGGGGCTAAATTATCCCTGCCTTGTGGAAGAACTCACCTCCCTTTTGAAAATCTTTATACAGGCAAATTTGAGATTTGCAAATCTGCTTGTTACCTTTGGGGGAAACCAAGGATGTAAACCTCACCTTGCAGGACAGAAGCAACTACTGCTTCCTCTTGTATGTGTCTTAAAGAATTAAAAAAATTGTCTTCCAATAGCTATCCCAGCATTTTTTGTTTTCAATGTCCTTTGTAAACCAGGATAGTGAGCCTCTTGCCTATCTCCCTGGAGGAGATTGTGCCAACAATGGCTTGTTTTCGAAATCCTCAGGGCCTTCTCTGATGTGGCCTCTAAGGGTCGTGATGGGACTGTCACTCAGTATTTATATTAATGTTGATACTCTTATTGAGTGAGTGCTTTTATAAGTGGAACTGAATCTTTTGTCCAGCACCAGGAGCACGTGGCCACTTAATAAGTACCAATCAATAGCTTTTGCTGATATTGGAATATGGGCCCATCTACTTCCCGGATGGCTCCACAGGGAAGGATGGTTTATAGCTTGTGCTTTATTCTGCAGGAGACACTGAGGCCTGCTTTCTACATTGCCTTTGTTTGATTTATGCTGGGCATGACGCTGACCCATGCAATGCCACTTGTGTCTGCTGGTACATGGCAGGGGTTGGAACTTAAGCTACTCCTTCACTGGAGTTGCTCTATTTCTAGTTTATTCCAAGACTCAGCTGGTTGGGGAGGGCAGGGGTAGAAGGTATCTCTCAGACTGCCAGACTTTTTTTTTTTTTTTTCCAGACTGTGTCTCACTCTGTCACCCTGGGTAGAGTTCTGGGGTGTCATCATAGCTCACAGCAACCTCAAACTCTTGGGCTTGAGCAATACTCTTGCCTCAGCCTCCTGAGTAGCTGGGATTACAGCTGTGCACCACTATAACCTGGTTAGTTCCTGCCAGCCTTCTAAATCTCCTTGCATTTCCACCCTGCCTCTTGCCTAGATTTCCAAGAGTTACAAGGGGCTTGTGTCTTCCTGGCCTTTTCAAAGCAGGCAGAAATCTGGTGACTACCATCTTCTTGCCATTCCCGTGGAAACTGATTCATTTCATCCACCCCCAATTCCTACAGTCCCACCGGCACACTGATGGGGACAGACGGCATCTCAGTGGCCCTGAGTGTGATGAAGGGCGTAGAGTACAGAGAACACACTGCCCCTGAATGCTACACATCACTCTTCTTAACTATGCCTCAGTTGCGCTCACCACGAGGGGCCTCACTAATGGTCTTTCCCCCTAGGATCTGGATTCCTGCCATTGCTGCCCCACCTCCCCTTGTTACTTATTCAGTCAATAGATACAAATTGAGCATCTACTGTGTACAAGGTGCTGGGTTAGATGCTTGGATACAGAGCAGTAAATGCGAAACAGACACCAGCCCTGAGGATGTGGAGCTTTTAGTCTTCAGTGAAAGGATGGGAGGGAAGGAGAGGAGAGGTCACTCTCTGTCTGTCTCTCTCTCTCACACACACAAAGGGCTGTGAGCAAGATTATTATCTTCCCTGCTTCTTTATATTCCCACAAACCTCCCTCATTTTCCAGGCCACCTAGGAAACTCCAGATCCCTCTCTCCTCATTCTTCCTTTCACCTCCTTGTTTTCTGATCCCCTCATTCTAGATCTGTCCCAGGCTTGGGATCCCACCTTTTATGCCCAAAGAGGCTATCAAGGTACCACCCTAAAGAACGTGCTGTTATCCCTCCAGTGAAGCATCCTACTCCTGTGCCTGGGAACACACCTGGGATACGATTTCATGTTAAATTGTAATTATTTCTTTCCTGGGACACTGTCTCAATGTTGTTTTTTTTTCTGCAAAGTGTAGGATATCTGGAGGGAGAGTGTGACAGTTTTGTTTAGTTGGGCCCTGGGAGAAACTAATTAACACAGAGTGACACAGATATTTTCGTCTTTACATATATCATGCTGTGATTTCTTTTCATGTCTTTCCTTTGTCTTCTTTCCTTCCTTCCTTTTTTTCTTCTTTTATACTTGCCAGATGGTAAAACCTGACACCCATCAGTTACATATTTTTGTGTTAACAAACTTTTTTTAATAGTACTTGTTGTTTTCCACTATTCCAAGTACCAATTATAAATTGATAGTCTCGGCTGGGTCAAGGAGAAAATCTCAGGAGACGTGATTGGATCTTCCCTTGTCTAGTCTGCGGCCAGTTCATGGGCCCAGAAACTTGGGTATCTAGCTAGAATTCTAGAACTCTTCTCAGTTTTGGTTTGCTGTCTCATTTTTAAGGTTGTCTTCTACTTACAGCAATTGACTCAATTTCCATTTAAAATCTCAATAGGCTTATTTTTTATGTTTTATATAGTATAATTTATCAATACATTAGGGTACCTGGATGTAGCAAAATCATATATCTGGTTAGAATGAAAAAAACCTTAGATGTCCTGCTGAGATCAGCAGAGACTGAAGTAGCCAGGATGATGTCACTTCTGGGGACAGGGGAAGGACGGGGCTTTGAATGCAAGCTTTGCCACACCTTCTGCACATGGCCTTGGGCGAGTCACTCATCTTCCTGAGTCTTGTTTTTTTTCTCCTATGCAAAGCTGATAAACACCCAATGCTGCTATAAAGACATTGTCGGGGTCCCATCTGGGGTACCACTTGTTGGGGCCCAGTGATGCCATCAACACAGGGCCTTGTCGGAGCCGGGATGCTAGGTCTCCAGCCACAGCTCACTCAACTGTCTGGACACGGGCCACTGTGCCAGCTTCCTCAGGGTAGGTCTTGTTCAGGTCTCGGGTGCCGAAGCACCTTAGAAGCCACAGTCAGTATTAGTAGGAGTGAGCATCCCAGCAGCCATCAGCTGTCAGTCTTACTTCCCACAGCAGCTTCTCCGGAGCTTATTTATAGGAGTAACACACCACAAGAGTGGAGACTGCTAGGCCACAATGTCAGTGTTCTCATCACAAGCTCTCATGTGCTCTTGTGCTCTTTAACGAGAGACCAATGATGTTAAATCCCTTCCCCAATCCCTTATCACCCAGGTATTTCTCACAGATGCCTCCTACAAGACACAATAGGAAAAAACGTGAGAAAATTCCTGGCATAGTGTCCAGCAAGTAGTTGGTATAGAATAAACGTTTGCTTTCAAGTTGGAATTGCAACACTCTGTTGACATAAGTGGAAATTATTTTTTTTTAAAAAAATGAACAAATGACTGGATACAGAGATGAACCAGACAGGCAGGGTCCCGTGCTCATGGAGCCTGGGTGCAGTGAGACAGACAAAACATGTTTCCCAAAGGTTCCTGGAGTTGGGGTGGTGAGAAGTCAAGGAAGAGAGGGCTCAGGGCTCAGCGGGGCTTTGCTGAGCAGGCCCCATCTTTCCTGGGGAATGACAAAGAGTTATCAGAACTACAGCAAGAGATGCACAGGTAGAGACCCCAGAAATATGAGGTGTTATCTCAGCAAAGAGGAAAGGTGGGAAATAACATTCTAGACAACCGCTGCTCTCACCCCTATTCGGAAATTTCACACTGTCATATCCAGGGCGGATGAACTCATCCCACAAGCAGGCTGTGCTCAGGTCATCCGTAAGAGTTGGTTTCCTTCAGCCCCAGGCCTCAGACTGTCCTGTCCCAGTGGCAATCTCTCCTCCTGTTTTATTTCATGACCACAGTGCCTGGCGGCCATTTGGATACTTGGGCTTCTAGAAACAAGCTTTTGTTCCAAGCCCTGGGTTTCTCAACCCCCACTGGCCTATTACTTAATATTCCCTTATCTCCTAAAGGCGCTTCATTATCCCGAAAATGAGAATTGTGCTCTGTGATGACTGTTTTCATTTTTCTCCAAAGAGTTTTATTTGATGGGGACAGTAAATAGATTAAATGCTATATTAGACGGTGGCATCTCCCTTTACGATTTACTTTTTGGCTCATTTTGAAAGAGGGGTCTACTTCATGGGTCTCTGTGATGCTTAGAGAGAAGAGCGGGTCAGAAACCAGGCCTGGATTAGGATGGCAAATATCAAAATGGGCCTATTTATTTGGTTTGAAAAAAAGTCACTGCTCGTGTGTTCATACAACTTGACTGGAAAGGGGTGGTTCCCCAGCGTTCTGCATCTCACTTGCTTTTTGTTCTAAGCCAGGGACTCTCTTTGGTCACGCAGGTTTGCTTTCTACTTTGTCACTCCAAAACCAGCTCCGGTTCTGTATGGTCTAATCTCATTTCTTGCTACTTACTGATATGCTAAGCCTGAGCTATAGCAAACCTCTTTTTATTTCTTCAGTGATCCTTGTTCCTACTCACCTCTTGGATTTGTTCATAAAATTTGTCTTGCTTCCGAAAATTCTCCTCTGCCTGGAGTGCTGACTACCACCTGCAGTTCGTCTGAACTGTTCCTTGGGTCTTAGTTGACATGTAACTTTGGGGACGCTCTCTCTGAAAATGCATGAGGACACTGGGCCTCCTTTCCTCACATGTGCTCATGTAAGTCTCTAATTCTCCCATCCAGGCACTTACTGTAATTGATTCTATTAGCCTGATGATTTGTGAGGTTGCTCCTTACCCTACAGAGTTGGGGGCCAAGCCCTGGTGTTCATAGCTGTACTCTCCATGTCTAGCAAAATCTATACACCTAGATGGTATTCAACAACTATTTAAATAAATGAAACGAATGAATAAAGTCAGTGTTATCATATGGGCTTGATTTTGAATTCAAAATCATTAAAAGACAATATTTCCCCCGGCCTCTTCTATGTTTCCTCATTTTTACCCAGGACATACCCCTGTTAAAGAAACATTGAAGATCAAATATTGGCTTGGGTTTTATATCATCTTCATTGCTCAAGGCAGTCCCTTTACAGTGGCATCTTTCTTCCTGTTTTATATTACAACTAGCCCAATGCAGAGTGGTACGGAAGGGTATTTTCTCCTAGAAAGACTTCAACCAAATAATTCAATGGCTGAGGCAGGAATATTGAGATTAGAATAAAATTATTTAAATCCTGATTTGCCACTGGCCAAGTGACTGATTACCTCTCAAATTCTTGGTTCCTCATCTGTAAAACAGGGATATTAACAGTACCTACTTCATGGAGTTGGAGAGAGGATTTAATGCTATATATTTGAATGAAGCATAAATAAAATAGACCGAGATAAAACAATGGCCTGTTTCAACAGCATGCATTACTATAAACAAGAAGTTAAACAAGAAGTTCGAATTAATTTCAAACAGCTATGGTACGATGCCAGGCACTGGGTGAGCATTCACTACATAGTAGCTATTCTTGGTAATGTGTGTTAGTATTCATTTATGAATACACGTCTATGCTTGCCTTAACCTGAGACCCTGGGAAAAATCAAAGTGTGTTCCAAACTTCTAAGGGTGACAGCAAATGGAACAGCGTCACCCCTACCCCGCTATCTTGAGTAGTCCTTTGTCAGAGGACATCTCAAACACATCTCAGATCCACCTCCCCATCCCCACCGTCTCTTTTGCTCTTGCTCATGGCAACCCCCGTGACTAAATTCACCCTGTCACAGGGAGGACGGTGACAGGTGGCAAATGACTGTGAAGAAAAACTCTCGGGTAGAGGTTGAAGATTAACACGTGCTTTACAAATTTCCCTGGAGACACTCATCCCAGAGTTTCAGCCAAGTGACATTATTCATGATCTAGCGTGAAAAATTGGTACTGAAGCCATTTTGAGCTTTGAAGTTAATTTGAGCTTTTTACTTTCTTCTGCAAGTTTAAGGTGCTGGACCACTTTAGGGCTGTTGTTAAAACTACAGGGCTGACGCTCTTTCACCCCAAAAGCCGTAGTCACAGCCAATCAGATTGTTTTGGATAATTAAGTACTGTTGACATCGTTTTGGAAATTACTATCTGAATTAGTAATATGGTTTTATGCTTAATTTTTATGGAACTGGGCTCACATTAACATTAGATTCCTCTGTTCAAGATGTTTTTCTAGACGGTGCCTATGGCTCAGTGAGTAGGGTGCCGGCCCCGTATACCGAGGGTGAAGGGTTCAAACTCGGCCCCAGTTGACCAGCTGAACTGCAAAAAAAAAAAAAAAAAAAAAAAATGTTCTTCTGCTTGGAAATAGAAGAAAGCGTACCTGGACTATCTTCTCTGCCTCTGTGGAAGACATTATGCCTAGAGTTCCTGGGATTAACAATGAATCTGGAGTTTATATAATTTTATAACAATCACAATGGTGGGAATGAAAGGATGAAGAAAGCTGTTCTAGCATGAATGTTTATAAATACTTGTGTACGTGCACAGGTATATATTCTGATACATAGTGTAAACATGTACATATTATAACTATTTAAATTGCACACGAACTTTACGGCCACCCTGTATGATGTGATATGTATGTGTATGGATATATATATGGATATAGACACATACATATATAGGCAGAATTGCAATTCAGTGGTTTAAAACAGTTGACACCTGCCAAGACATATAAACGACTTAGGACAGCCCTTCCAACTTATAAATTATGTCTGGGACTGATAGTAATGTGAATGTGATCAGCCATTTTGACCTCTTCCATTCTGCTCTGGTTGATGGATCAGTCTGTCATGACATCACCCACTAGGCACTCATAGCCTTTCCAATCATTCCATCACTACACTCTGTGTGCTAATTACAATGGTGTAATTTTAAAATTGAATTATTGACAGAACTTATAGATATGGTTGAGTAAGGAAGTCAGTTAATCTTTTCTCCAAAAGCATCTATAAAGCTTGAAAAAAATTGACAAAAATATTGATTTCAGTGTTCTGGGAATTAACCAATGGCATAGAACAATCTGAGAAGCATTCATGTTTAAACAACTGCAGAAATTCAGGAAAGAAGTCTAGGTATTCTGGTCTGGCATTGCTCCTCTTCTCAGCCCAGTTGGGATGGATTATACTGTTGCAGTCAAAGGGGGCTGTATTAGTCAGGGTTCTTCAGAGGACAAGGTATGCCTGCTTGTGTGTGTGTGTGTGTGTGTGTGTGTGCACAGCTTCCCAAGGGGAGTACTTTATAGGTAACCATAGCGATAGAGACACGTAGCACTTTTTCTAGGTTAAATTCATGATCTTAATTGTCCAAACTAGTATTACTAGTGAAAGTCACAATCTTGATTGCCAATAAATGGAAAGGGCCATTGATTGTACTAGCCTGAGTTTTTCAGTCAGGTTTGGGGCAAGCATGTGCCTGGCTGAGATTGTGCATATGCACAGCAGAGGCCAGAGAGAGTCTATGCTAGTCATAAATTCTTGGCCAATATGAAAAATTTACACATATCCACAGACTACTCAAAATGGCCTAGCAGGAAGCAAAAGCTGGGACATACTTGAGAAAGGTCTGAACTTGGAATGCCCACTCCTCACCTCTGCCATCAGCAGAGGGTAGTAAACTATCAGTTCTGACAATTGAGCACAAACTTTTCCCAGTTATTAGCTGATTGTGTTCATACAGGAACCCATAATCCTGAGTCCCAACATCAGTCACTATACACTTTGCAGGAGATAGATGCATAGATTTATCTAAGAAAATTTCCTAAATAGATAAAGCAGGCCAAACAGAAGCAACAACAGCCATCAGAGGGGGAACAATAAGAATCCAGGGTTGTTACCACATATTATCTAAAATGTCCAGTTTTCAACAAAAAAATCAAGAGACACCTAAAGAAATAGGAAAGTGTTTTTGGAAGGAATCACAGTCAGTAGAAACTGTCTCTGCGTATCCCCAGATGGCTGATTTAGCAGACAAGGCTTTCACAGCAGCTATTATAATTATGTTCAAAGAACTAAAAGAAACCATGTTTAAAGAATTAAAGGAAGGTATGACAATAATGAATCAACAAATAGTCTCAGTGAGATAGTAATTGTGGAAAAGAACCACATGGAAATTCTCAAGTTGAGGAATACAATAACTGAAATGAATGATTCACTAGAGGAGCTCAATAGTAAATTTAAGATGGCAGAAGAAAGCATCAGTGAACTTAAAGATCAACAGAAAGTATCTAATGAGAGGAGAAAAAAGAATAAAAAAAAGAACCAGTGCCTATTTTCTTTAGAACATGGACCATGAAACATGTCAACGTACAGGTAATTAGAGTCCCAAAAGAAAGCACACAGAGAAAGATGTAGAAAAGAATTTGAATAAGTATGATTGAAAACTTGCTAAATTTGATTTAAAAACCCTCATATCTAATTAAGCTCAACGAATCCTAAGTACAATAAAAAGAAGATTATCACCTACACACAATACAGCCAAGCTCTTGAAAGTCAGAGAAGCTTGAAAGTAGCATAAGTCATTTGGGGAAGAGCAAATGGCTGACCTGAAACAGTGGAGCTCAGAGGCAGTGGGATGGCATAGTCAAAGTTCTAAATCTGTATATCTATTCTTACATGTTTACATGGATGGAGCTGGAACATATTCTTCTTAGCAAAATATCTCAAGAATGGAAGAAAAAGTATTCAGTGTACTCAGTCTTACTATGAAACCAATCTATAGCTTTCTTATGAAAGCTATAACCCAATTATAGCCCAAGAAGAAGGGAAAGGAGAGAGGGAAGGGAGGAGCCAGGGGAGGATGGGTGGAGGGAGAGTAACTGATGGGACCACACCTATGGCGCATCTTACAAGGGTACATGTGAAATTTACCAGGTGTAGAATATAAATGTCTTAACACAATAACTAAGAAAATACCATGAAGGCTATGTTAACCAGTTTGATGAAAGAAAACATTTCAAATTGTATATAAAATCAGCACATTGTATCCCATGATTGCATTAATGTACACAGCTATGATTTAATAAAAAAAAAAAAAGAATAGGGCAGTGTCTGTGGCTCAAAAGGGTAGGGTGCTGGCCCCATATGTTGGAAGTGGTAGGTTCAAACCCCGCCCTGGCCAAAAAAAAAAAAAAAAAAAAGAATATTATATGCAGAAAAACTACCCTTCAAAAATAAAGACAAATGAAGTCATTCCAAGATAAGCAAAGGTCAAGAGAATTTGTTGCTAGCAGACATGACCATCAGTAAATCCTAAAGATCTATCCTTCAGATTGAAAGAATAAGACTCTAGATAAAACTTGAATCCCAGAAGTAACAGAAAGTACTAGAAGTATTATATATACTCTGATATAAGAAACTATATTTTTCTCTCATCTTTTCTTACTCTCATTGAAAGACAGATAAAGCAGTAATTTTAACATTGATTTTACACATACATGGATTAGACACACACATGTACACATACACAAAGCAGAAGGCAATGGGACTATTATGCTAGAGCAAAATTCCTATATTTGATCAAAATTAAATGAGTATTAATCTGAAGTAGATTGCAATAAATTAAGATACATATTGTAATCCCTAGAGCAGCCACTAAGAAGATTTAAAAAAAAAAAAAGTTAACAAAGGAGTCAAAGTGATACACTAAAAAACAGTTTATTTAAGAGAAGCCTGCCAAGGAAGAACACACAAAAAAGATAAGAGACAGAAAACAAATAAAATGGCAAATGTAAATCTAATCACACTAATAATTCCCTTAACTTTGAACGATCTAAATATCCTAATAAAAAGGCAGAGACTGTCAAGCTGAAGTTTTAGGGAAGCAAGGCAATCTGTTAGATAAGGTACAAAGAGCACAGTTGATGGAAGAAAAAAATCAAAATGCAGAACTTTTGTGCTTCAGAGGACACCATTAAGAAACTGAAAAGCCAAACCACAGACTTAGAAAATTTTCACAAATCATTTATCTGATGAAAAACACATATCCAAAATAGATAAAGAACTGTTCTAACTCCATAACAAGATAAACAACCCAATTTTAAAAATGGGCAAAAATTTGGATGAAAACAATTTGGATGGACATTTCGCCAAAGAAAATACATAATGGCTAATAAGTCTATAAAACTATTCAATGTCTCAATCATTACTGAAATTCAAATTAAAACACATTTCTAGAAAGGTTTCAAAGTAATAGACAATAGCAAGTGTGTTAGCAAGACATGAAGAAACTTATCAGACCTTGCTGATGGAAGTGTAAAAATGTCACAGCCTCTTGGGAACATAGTTTGGAAGCGTCTTAAAAAGTTAAAATTAATTTAGACTATCACCCAGCAATTCTATTCCTAGGAATATACTCAAGAGATATGAAAATATATGCCCACACAAAATCATGAACTTCTAACAGAATTAATCATGACAGACTCAAACGGGAAAAAATCCAAATTTTCATCAGGTGGTATTGAAAAAAATGAAGTAGTACATTCATACAGTAGGATACTATTCAGAAATTAAAAAAATTCACAGATGCTACAGCATCAATGATCTGCAAACACATTGTCAAGCTATCTGAAAAAAGGAAGATGCAAAAGACCTCATGTTGTGTGATTCCATTTATGAGAAAAGTCAAGAAAAGACAAATTTAATAGAGATAGAAAGCGTAACAGTGGTTGCTTAGGGCTGGGGAAGAAAGTGCAGATGGAGATGATGAAACTTATGGAGGTGATGGGTGAATTTACAGTACATATGTTATGCCTTTATAAAGCTATTTTACAAAATATGAAATCATATAATATTGAACTATCATTAAAAAGTTTCATTAAGCAATTGAGATAAATGCTTCCAATGTTTCAATTTCTGAACAAATGATCTTCTACTCTCTGGTCAGATAGGAGAGAGGCTGTTTGAAATGAGTATTTGTAACACTTCACGTAATTGTATTTTGGAACTGTATGGTTTATACACATCCAGAACTAAACCATGAAATGGCGTTCTCCCAACTATGCAGCTTTGTGGGATGTCATTGGTCCCAAAATCTCTTGATGAGTAAGGACATGCCCTGTTAAATGCCAACTAGCTCATGTATTTTATAATGCTACTTTGTGGACACAATTTCAAAATACATTTATAGCCTTCCCTCATAGTACTTGTTAGAGTGTAAATACATTCTTGCCTCCAGTCCCCATGCTGTATCACATGCTGTCGTCCCCAGTGCCCGGCAGGTGCAGTGTGTGATGGGCCGGTGAGCATCCCTGTGAGTGTTCTCTCTTGGTATTTTGAGCTGAGTGTGTTCTGCAACCTGAGTTTTTTATTCATCTATAGTCTCTCCCTCCATTGTGTGTTACTGAGAAGAGGGGTGACTCATAAGGGTTCCAAAGGCACACAAGTGATAGTATGGGATCTACTCCAGAGATTCAGTGGCAGAGCTTCTAGTCAGATGTAGATGTGAGACTTGCATTTAGTTAAGTGGAAGAAATGTTTGAAGAAATGCAGTCAGGGTCAGGTGCAGAGGCTCCCACCTATAATCCTAGCACTCTGGGAGACCTAGGCCGGTGGATTGCTTGAGCTGGTGAGTTGGAGACCAGCCTGAGCAAGAGTCAGACCCAGCCATTAAAAATAGCCAGGCGTGAGTGGCGCCTGTGGCTCAGTGGGTAGGGTGCCAGCCCCATATACTGAGGGTGGCGGGTTTGAACCCAGCCCCAGCCAAACTGCAACAGAAAATAGCCGGATGTTGTGGTGGGCATCTGTAGTCCCAGCTACTTGGGAGGCGGA
>CAUYQV010020549.1:0-14184 GCA_963574575.1 Galagoides demidoff | reverse complement strand
GGTCCCAGCTACTTGGGAGGCTGAGGCAGGAGACTCGCTTGAGCCCAGGAGTTGGAGGTTGCTATGAGCTGTGATGCCATGGCACTCTACCCAGGGGGATAGCTTGAGGCTCTGTCTCAAAAAAAAAAAAAAAAAAAGAATTCTACGACTTGTGAACCGTGAAAGTTTAGTAAGTAACAGTTCAATTCAAAAGAATGAATTTAGGTCTCCAAAGTGAGAGAGAGGTTTTTGTTTTTTTTATGTATCAATTGCCTCCATCTGAAAGGACCCCAGCTTTGCACAGCTGACTTCATGATTTTGTCCTTTCTTCTGCTGATCTGTGTTGCCTGATATTGAATTTAGGGAGACTCAAGATAAATTAATTAAATTAGCTGAGGCCTTTTGCAAAGTCACATTGGAGGCAATTTAATTTTTCTTTTTTCGGTTTAGTTGGTTGAGAAAGAAAATTCAGGCACAACTGTATAAAGTACTGTTTTAATTAGATCCAAAGAGAAATGTAGCCTTGGTTTCTTACTCAACTTCCTTCATTATGGAAGCAAATAGTAAAAGTGACAGTAACTTTGATTTATGAAAGTGGATAAGTTTGTGAAATTATTTTACACTGCCCATGATAAAAAATTTCACATGCCAAATTTTGTTTAGTGCATTTCTTTGAATCAGTAAACAAAATCTCAAAGTAATATTAGGTTATTTTCAATAATTTCTTCAATTAAAAACATAAGAAATAGTTGGTGCCTGTTTTTCAGCGGTTAGGGCATCAGCCACATACACCAAGGCTGGAGAGTTCCAACCTGGTCTGGGCCAGAAAAAACAACAATGATAACTGCAACAACAACAACAACAAAAATAGCCAGGCATTGTGGGGGGGCGCCTGTAGTCCCAGCTACTTGGGAAGCTGAGGCAAGAGAATTGCTTGAGCCCAAGAGTCTGAGGTTGCTGTGAGTTGTGGTGCCATGGCAGTCTACCCGGGGCAATGGCTTGAGACTCTGGCTCAAAAAAAAAAAGAAAGAAAGAAATTTAAATCTTAAAGCATTAATTATTTCAAAACAACAAATAGCAGCCGATTTGTGAAGAACGCCGTGAGAATATTTGTAGGCTAATGTCATAGTTTGGTCTACCTGTTTTCTAACAAATATTTCTTTTTAATAAAGTGCAATATTATTAATGAAAAATCAAGCAGAAACAAATGGATGGATAACTACTCCATATAAACATCTTGCACATCTTTTAAGTTATCTAACTAGATTATTACTGAAATCACCTTTCTCAAAAAGATTAGTGAATGGTTTCTATGCTCTGGCAATTTATCCTTTCATATCTCAACATAAGACAAAGAACTATAGATCAATGTGCCTCACAAGTTGCAAAATTCTAAGTAGTTTTATGGTTTTCATATTTAAAATTGACTTCACGTTTAATCATTACGAATCTGAGACACCTTCACTCTTGTTAATAAACTGTGATGGAGTCAAAATAGTTACTGTGCTCATTGTACCCACCACAGCCAGGTTCATTGTTGGAGCCCAGTTAGTAACTCTTCCTATGGATGTAGACATCACATGCGCTATAGAAACCAAATATACTAGTCAGTGTCAAGAAATTGAAAGTGATATGTTAAAATAGAGATAAATAGATGAGGAGAGAGAGAAAGATAATGAGACAGGAAAATATATTTCAGACCAAAAGCACACACACGCACACGTTCTCTCTCCACTCTGCCTTTTACAGCTGCATACACACCTAAGAGATATTTACCAACCTGTACTTTATTAATCACTTTGCAGACTACTGAATAGTGAGCGGGAATAGTGCGTGAGCTTGATTAGTTCCACTTAGGAAATCCACTGTTCACCAGATAAAGGGAGATGGCCTCCTTGAACTTGTCGATAGAAACACAGTTTGAGATAATGGATTTCTATTCTGTGTCAGTTGTGACCTACTCATATTTTTCAGTAATTTTGCCAACTATTTCATATTAATGTTTATAATAAAACCCTGTTGAGATAAAGCATAAGTAAAATGTGTTACTTCTAGGACATGGGGGAAGATCAAGATTTAGCATATAGCTTAATAGCCTATTTGGTGGGAAAAAAAAAATGTGGCCATTGGAGCCATATGCAGATCTAATATTTGCTTCATCCCTTTGAGCTCACAAAACCTAGAGGACATTGCCTAACCACTCTGGAGTACAGCACTAACCCCTCTCACAAAACCTCGGGGACATTGCCTAACCACTCTCACAAAACCTAGAGGACACTGCCTAACCTAGAGGACATTGTCTAACCACTCTGGAATAGGAGCATTCACATTGAATAAAATGGGATAAGTTATACTTACCACACATGTTACAAAAATTTGGTCTCTTTTGAGTTTTACACTGCTTATTTTTGCATTGCTACCTTTGTTAATATATTATTCCCATAAAGGTTGTCCAGAAAGTACCCATACATAAAAAAATGAAAAATTATAGCTAGAGATACCTTCATTTATAAAATATTGATGAGAAAATTGTACAAAATATTCTCTGCATGTGGGCTACAACTTTGTAAAATTTTGTGATGGATATTTTATAAATAAAAGGATATGCAATCCACACACACGTAGACATATAAGCTATGACTAACTGTCGTATTCAGAGAGAGGCTGGTAGACAGACACACAATTACTGAAGTGACTCTTGTAATTTTTATGCTTTGTTCTGATATTTATATTCTTTCCACTATTGGTGTATGAAATGTCTAATCACCATAGTCTGAGGAGAGATCCATAGCATCTCATGGTAAAGACAATTAAGTTTCTATATCATTTTTTATATTATTGAAAGTGAGCAATGGCAAAAGTAATTCTTGAAAAGGGATTTCCTTAGTCTTTCACTATATATCACATTATAAATTCTTCTATAGGACTGAATTAAATAACTTACTTTATGGACCAAATTTGCATTGGTATGTCCCCAGTTTTCTACCTTGTCTATTAAACAGTTTGTCACCAGATTGTGACCTAACCACCTATAGCTCATGGGCATAATTTGCAATGAAGAGAGTTTAACTCCATAACTCTGGAATATTATTGGAACCAAATTCAGAAAAGATGAAAAAAAGATTACAGGATCCTGCATTAAATTTTCATTTTTTTTTGCACAAAATAACTTATCAAGCAATCATAACTTTTGTCATTACTATTGGTTATATTACAAGAGACTTTCCAATACAAAGATCAATTAGAGCAATCACAACCTATTTTCTGATATATATATTGGTTAAAATTATTTTTTCTTATTAAATAAGGCTGCAAAAGGTGCTTAATCCAACACTTCTTGTCACGTATTTTCTGTACTTTTCTGTTATCTGAATACCTTTCTGCTCGTGTCAAAACGGGAAGTTAACAATATGATAGGCAGACTATCTAAACTCCACATAAAAAAAGAGGGTGTCTAAGTTGTGCCTTCCTATAAAATTGGAATAAATGTCTAAGCAATGTAGAAAAAAAAACATTAAAATTGTAACTAACAGCATTTTACTCATCCTAAAATTTCTACTCAAAACTGGCATGTCAGTTTATGACAAAGACATGTCGATTCATCTACAGAGAATAATTTGGACAAGTTTGTAGGTATTTTGCCAGAAATTTCAACCACTATCATTCATAACAATTTATCTGCTTAATATAGTGACAATCTAATAATATGGAAGGAATTAATTAAAAATTAATAAAATTACATATGTTTTTAGATTCAATTTTTTTCAAAAAAAAATTGAATTTTGTGTTTTTACATTTGCAAAAAGTTCACTTTGGAGCCAATACCTTGCAAGTGAAAGTAGCAAATGGTAAAATCTGTGAGCTACGATCATCTGCTAAATATATATATATGTGTGTATATATGTCTATGAATTATTTTAGAGGGGCTGAGATATTCCCTGGTGTAGCTTGTGCTAGCATTGCTGTGATGCCACTACTGTGACTGAGGAGAAATAGTTTGCTTTAAAACCACCACTATTTCCAATTTTGGAATGATAATATCGATGACATTTTATATTTATTTTTATTATTCTCAGTGTGTAAGAGAACAAATCGTCAATAATGAAATGTTAAGTGGTCGATTTTCATAATAAATTAAGATCCATTATGAACTTTCACAAATAAAGGGACAGCTGCAACTCTACCATTTACCAATTTAAGGAGCAGAGGGCCACGAAAAATCAATACTAATATATTATTTGCCTTAAGTATTAGTGCTTGGGGATATAAAGTGTCATTATTCTTTATTTTTACACTAGCTAACTGAAGTGGAAAATTGAGATAATTCCCACAAGCTGAATTCACATTTGCTTCAATTATGAGGATAAGTCAGATGAAAATAACTTTTCTGTTATAATTACCTACATGCTTCAACTTTATATCTTGAGGAAACTTTGGTATGCCAGTTCCAATGTTAGAAAAAATTTTAACACAATATGTTGTACTTTATGGAAATGTATATTCTAAAATTAAGTCCTGAAGTCTTAGGTATCAAAAGACATTTGTGGAAATAGGATAACTATTTACTTATACTAAATGTAAGTATCTCAAAAATAGTCTTTTAAAAATACACTTTTAAAGGTCATTATTTAATGGTCTGATGAAAGCAGATCGAATTTTACAAGTAAACATCAGCAGATCCTTGCCAGAATATGTGGTTCAAAGATTTCTTACACAAGGCAACAATGTTGCACAGCTCTACAAGGGCATAAATATAATTTAACACACTGTGATCTAAACCCCAACCTGATTTGTGACTGCTGACGGTGCCTAACTACAAGAAAAGAGCCAAGGAAGTTTTTCCCAGTTTTACCTCCATTGGAAGGCTTACAGGTAATTTTGTGTGCCTATATATACCTATATATTTTAACCAGTTTTATAAAGAATATTTTTCCCATTATTGTACAAGTTTCTTTTTATCTCATTTTAATGAGATTAGACTTAAAAGCACATTTTTGCTATTTCAATTTTTTAAGGTTGGCCTCTCTGGAAGAAAGGACAGATTTCCCCCCAAATCTTGGGAGATGAGTTTACACTGATTCTCCATTATTCATATATAAACTAAAATAAACAGATTAGTGTAGTACAGTTGTTAAACTTACTTTGAGAATTGAGACTCTGTTTAAAAACACAAATGCTGTAAATGAGTTACAGTGATTTGGAAGATAATTTGTTTGCATACATGTATATGAATATTCAATATTCATTTAACAATAGGCCACAGTTAATAGACTGCAGTATGCAGTAAATGCTGGTATATCCATCAGGTCACCAAAGTGAATTGCACTGCTAATATTCATTAACTTTGTAACAGATACTTGTACAAATAACCCAAAGCTATGTAATTAGGATGTGATTATATTCCCATTTCTTAATGACAAAATGAATTTATAGTTCAAGCAACTGGTACAAGCAAAAAAACAAAATGTGAAATGAGGTTATAAATCAACTATTAAATACTTACTCTTCTTTGTTACTTACTAAGCAAAAGTGTCTGTGTTTCATGACAATTTTCTATTAAAATGGCTTTGTGGAATTAAGGCCTAACATAGTCCCTGTTCTCATTACAGTGAAAATGTTTCCCATTACTTGGGAATAACAGGATTGCTTCCTTGTTGCTGTTTTTATATGTTTATGAACATTGTTATGCTTTTATTCATAGGCAACAATGAATATAGTTTAAACATTAGTGTTTTTAAATCTACATTCGTAGGGGCGAAAGTCAGCAATATAAGTTATAACTTATAAGGTCCTAATTAGTCATATTTTGTTTTTAATTTTCATAAAAGGATTTTGGGGGAGCCAGCATCTGATAATGACTGATAAAAGTTTACCTGATGGTTTAGGGCCAACTACTTTAACTTATTTTAGCAATTGTATCTATATTTCTTTTTTTTTTTTTTTTTTTTTTTTGCAGTTTTTGGCCGGGGCTGGGTTTGAACCCCCCACCTCCAGCATATGGGGCCGGCGTCTTACTCCTTTGAGCCACAGGTGCTGCCCCTGTATCTATATTTCAACATATTGGTAAAGGACATCCGTAGAGGTTACTGAAAATATATAATTATATCTTCAGTATCTAAAGTACGCTTCCTTTCTTCAGTGTGTTAGATAATTTCCTTGCACTCAAAGTTATGTAGATTTATATCTTTTGTAGCTTTTGTTTTGATTAAATTAACATAAAATAAATATGTCTTAACTCTAATTATTCATTCGTTCATTCATTCATTCATTTTCAGAGATAAGGTCTTGCTTTTCTCTGTGCCCCAGGCTGGAATGCCTTAGCATGATCCTAGCCCACTGCAGCCTCAAATCCATGGTCTCAAACAGTGCTCCCGCCTTAGCCTTCAGAGTAGCTAAAGTACAGGTGTGGGTAACCACAGCCAGCTAAGTTTTCAATTCTTTCTTTCCTTCTTCCTTCCTTCCTTCCTTCTCTCTCGCTCTCTCTCTCTCCCCACCTCTCTATCCCTCCCTTCTTTCTTTTCTTTCTTTATTATTAGATGTATACATATTTTGGGAATGCTAGACTCTATTTTTTTTTTTTTGACAGTCTCACTTTGATACCCTCAGTAAAGTGCTGTGGCATCATGGCTCACAGCAGCCTCAAACTCTTGAGCTTAAGCAATCCTTTTGCCTCGGCTTCTCAAGTAGCTGGGACTATATATAGATGCCCACCACAACACCCGGCTGTTTTTTAGAGACAGGGTCTCCTTCTTGTTCGGGCTGGTCTTGCCCTCATGAGCTCAAGCAACCCACCTGCCTCAATCTCCCAGAGTGCTAGGATTACAGGCATGAGCCACTGTGCCCAGCTGAAGACTGCTTTTTGAAAATAATAAAAAAGCACTGCAGTTAACCTCAGTGGGGATAGCCTTTGAAATTGGTAGTAGTTTGGTCATCCTAACTTCCCCTTCAGATAAGCTTCTTCTATACAATCTGTCAATAGTTTTGCCAATTCTGCAAGAAAAATGACCTCTCTTCTGTTGTGGTCCAAATTTCTCAGTCAAAATTTTGGGTAGATTACTTGTCAGTAGAAAGATATTTGTTCTAATTCACTTTTGTTATTAAGCACCATGTGCCATGGAGGACAGATATGGAGAAAAACTTCACCCCCTACGGATGGTCCTCATTTTCCACTATGTATGGTTGAGGCTATTTCTGCACCACAGAAATCTGGCTTTTGTCAAGTTATCGTAGCTGCTCACACCTTTTTCAAGCATCCTCTCTGTTTTCATGCTTTCAAATCATAACTCACAATATGTTTTTACATCAAACTATCTTCCCAATCATCATATTCGCTCATGTGAATTCTATGATTGCCTCAACTTTGGATGAAATGACACCTTTATGGTAAAGTATGTCTGGGTTCTGCTACCATGAAGACTATTGTCCTTGAGTTTCTAGCACATTATTATTATTTTTTTCAGCACACTATACTTTTTATGTTCTTATAGAGGACATATATTTAATATTGGAACGCATAAGTCTTGAGCATGAACACATTTCCTTGATATCCTCTTGTGCTCAGCAGGGTTGCTGATACATAGTGAAGTTCAACAAATACTTCATTATGTTCTTTCTTAAGAGTTTTTTATTGTTGTTTATATGTGCATTATTTTACAATCAAGGGCATTTTAAAAATCATGGTGTACACGAGACAGGGGTAAGCCAATTGTCCTAGGCATGGGAAAACTTGGTCATACTTGATAATATTTTCGTCATTGCAATCAAGTCTCATGCATCATTATCACTCTGTGTGTTGGTTTCATTGCCATTTCAAGGATTTCACAATATTTCCTTGTTTATTGTGTTCAAAGAAAGGGAACAGTGGAGCTTATCGTTCCTGTTAGTGAAACAAACAGTCTTCCTGGGGACCACAGTAGGTAATCTGTATTGTCCTGCACAACTACATCCAAGTGCTTTATGATAAGTAAGAAAGGAAAATACCTACCAGCAGAGAACGTTTGACTATTGACACACATGAAAATTGATGGCCAATCGTGTAAACTAAATAGAGATAAAAATCACAACATCTCTTGAAATCGATAACAGAAACCTTAAAGTAAGGAGATAATAATACAACCGGTTCATATGTTGCATAGAATTATTCATTTATGTTGGATTTAAATTCACATGGTGTCCTACCTTTTTTAGGCATTCATAAAATAACGGTGTATCTTATAATGGATGGCATATTAACAGCAAAGTTGAAGAGTATAACTGAGTGAACGAAGAGATGAAGTTGGATAAATGTAAAATCTCATCTGGATAATACAGTTCTGAAATTGTGTTCATAGTACTGCAATTCTAGGGATCCCCAAATACCCGAGGGTAATCTTTGATCTTTTGCTTAGTCTGAAATTCCAGTGGTTCAAAACAGTTGAGGCCAATAGATTGGAGCTCAGCTTAGCCAGTTCTTAAAGGTAAGGAAACCTCAGAATCCACCTTCCTTACATTTCTATGACAAGTGCAAGAGAGCAGGCTATCTTGGCATAGCCAGACCACCAATTTGTCCTCACCTGTGCAGGTCATCCTGAGACAGAAGATTGACCAGGCAGAAATCAATTCAGTCAATACATAAATTAACCCAAATTCTCATGCCTTCTTTTGATAATTTGCCATAGAAGATGAATATCCATATTAAAATGAAAGAATAATAATTAAGAATAGATCTAAAATTATAACCCTTTATTTCTGAATATCTCTACCAAATATCTCTGCCTCGCATTTAGTTGATGTTGGTGGTACCTGATTTGGGATAGTATACTATCCCAAAATTGTATACTGTATACAATTGTATACAGTATACAATTCTCACTTGACTGACTGGAGGTTGGTTGAATCCAAACCTCTCTCATTTTTTTAAATTTCAGGTTAATATGAGGGTACAAATGATCAGGTTACATTGTTCGTGTTTGTTAGGTAAAGTCCAAGTTGTAGTTGAGCCCTTCACCCTGGAGGTGTGCCATGCACCCCTACATTGTACCTATTTGGTGAGCAAAACGTCCTCATTTTGAATCATAAATTTGATTCTATCATTTCAGTCTTGTCACATTCTGGTTTGCTCAAAATTTTAAATCCTTAAGGAATAGATTTAATTTTATTTCATAATTTTCCTATGGTCTTGATTATCAGGTATAGGAAAGAACAAACAACCTTTAAGTGCTCTCAATTAAACGTGTGTCTACAGAGACATTTCTTGGGTGTGGTAAAAAAAAAAAAAAAACATTCAGAGATTGACATGTTAAAATAAATGGATTCATTATCTAGAGACAGTTTATTCCAAATATCGTAATGGATTTAAGATTGACTGATAGGACAAAAAAGCTTCTGCCTGCTCGTGATTCTCAGGTTAATTTGAGACTTTCAATTATTCATGTAATCTCTCCTAATCATGTCACTTTGTCATCATTTCTGTGACTTCATAGGTGACATTAGTGTCCTGTTGGTGGTGATACACAAAAGGTAAATTTTCTTTATCCTCATAAATCTTTGACTCTTTTAGATTTTTTCTAGTAGCTTATTTTCTAGTTTTTGAATACTGAATTAATTGAGCAATTGGCCTTTTTCAGAATCCAGTGCTATTTTTAGCAACCTAACATGATTTTACCATCAAATTCTTCTTCAAATTAAAGATCACTATTTAAAGAAAACTGTTATTTGGAAAGAAATTTACTGTTATAAATTTTCATTAAGAAGCCAATTTACATATTCTAATCTCTTTTTTTCTTTATTTTTGTGTAAAATTATCACAAGTCCAAATAGTTTTATATCTTCATAGGGTACTTGTGATGTTTTGACAAAGACAAAGAATTAATCAAATCCGGGTGATCAGAACATGTAACACCTCAGGCATTTACTATTTCTTTGATTTCACTTTTTTACTTATTTTCAAGTATGTCCTAAATTTATTGTTGATTATTGTCACTTCATGGTTTTATCAAATAATGTTTATTATTTAGCTGCAGGAATTGCCCAGTGACTGTGTCTTTGTGGCCTGACTGGCTCACAGATGTAGTCCAGGAGCTAGCCTGATTTTTGTCTGCTGGCAGTGGTGTGAGAGAGAACTTGAGTTTCAGGCTGAGAATTTCCCCCTGGTCCAGCTGCTGTAAATGTCCCTCTGTGAGCACTGGCAGAATTCTACCCTGTATTGTATTTCCTTATGCCAGGGTGTTCCTGGGTTTCAGTACAAAATCTCACAATCACCTCACTTTCCCTCCTCTGGGCATGCAGATTCTCTCTCCACACATGGCACTGGTGTGGCATTGCTGGGGGACAACAGACAGCTGGCATAGAAAGTGCAAAATTGTCTTTTCTACCCTCTTCTGTGCCTCTTTCCTTGGTATGTTGTTAAACCGGATTCTTGGTTCTTCTGAAGGTGCTTCCTTAGGTAGACAGTTGTAAAATTTGTTTTCACTGTGGAAGGACCCTGGAGGTTCCTATTTGGCCATCTTGTTCCACCCCCCTCCTCTCGTTTATTTTAAATACTATGTGGTGAGACTTAATTGTGCATGTCTGAGCCCTAAGCCACAAGTTAATCTATTACTGTTTATTCCTTTGTGTTTATTATTTATTTTCTCAATTGTAGCCTATGGTACACTATTATCCCTATAAACACGTAGAGGTTCTAAGCTGCTTTTCCTTTCCCCCTTAGGCAGGCTGTAGTAATTATAGCATGATCAAAGTGAGAATCATACGAGAACTATTAATACACTGAGTGCAACATATAAATGTACTAAGTGTTAGCACTTTCATTAAGCCAAACTTTGAATGGCACTATTCCTCCCAGGAAGCCAAATGGTATAAAATGGTTTTCCAACCTTTGGAAGACATAACAGGTAATTATCCAAATTAGCAGCATATGTAGTATTTTAATAGCTCTGATATGTCTTCCTCATGAGATCTTATCAGTATGCTGTAGCAATTTAGGCTTGAAAATAAATAGTAATGAAACTCAGGACTAGAAAGAGATAACATATTATTAAGAAGATATTCAAATGGGTCATTGTAATTATAACAAGGTAATGTTTTTGTGGTGGAGAATATAAGAATGGAAACTGATTTAAAATACATTTGAGGAGCCGACTCCATATCACCAATTAATAAAGAAGTGTTAAAATATGTTTGGTGCATTAGATGAAAAACTTGGAAATATCTGACAGGGTCATAAATACTTTTTTTGTTATTTCTGGGTAAAAAAAAAAAATTTTCACTTCTACTAAACAATAATATCTAAGTTCAAATCAGCCTTCACAGGGTTGTAAAATGTCCTGTTCCATAAGGACTTAATGAGAGGCGGAAGGCCAGGAGAGCATCTAAATGACCCTCAGAAATATCTTTTGCTATTGTCACATTTAGGACAACTTTTGGGGGGGCAGATTTCTTTCTTTAGTCGAACACTAAATTTAGTGCATCAGTGGAAGCATTTGCTATCAACAACAAAGTAACATTTTGAATAGGGTCTCACTATAATTCTCAGTAATTGTAATTACCTGTCACTCAAAATTTTGCATAGCTCATAGTTTGTAGAATTATGTTTGTGTTGCTGGCATAAACCAAGAAAAAAATATTTGTATACCCTTGAACAAGATGCTAATGTGCAATGTATTTGACTAGTACGTATATAATTTAACTTATATTTATATTAAAAATATCTTTAGTAGGCTTTGGTATATGTCTATTTTTTATACATTTTAGAAGAATATAAATCAATGTTAAGAAGAAAGACAGTTTTTGTTATTATGCATGAACTATGCTTCACTTGCTTTCTGTTAATCACTTAAGTATTAAAAATTAGCTCCTTTTTTTCATATGCTGGCAACATTTTCTCCTATCAATTTAATAGAGTCCAGATTGTGTTGAAATCTATTTAATATAACTTTGTATGCCTCAAAAGTCTAGAAGTCCTCTGTGTATAATATTTCAAAGAAAATAGTTATGTGGTAAATTACTTTTTATCCTCAAAAGACATCGGGTTTACAATAAGAAATAAAAATTCATTTTCTTCAATTGTCATATGCTTTATTTCAGAAATACAATTATGCATGAAGAGGGAATTTAAATTAATTTGTGCATTGAAGTTAAATTAAGTCAAAGTCTTGACCTCACATTATCTATTAATACTTACTAGAGTTACCCAGTGTGTTCTCTTGCTTAACGAATATTTATGTTAAGGTGAACTATGTGCCAGTGTTGTTTTAGGCTGAAATGTAGACGGGAATGGAGGCGATCAAGGCTCCTTGGAGACTGGGTTCCAGTGCACGGAGACATATTATGTATCAATAAATTAGTTATACAGTATGTTAGATGGTTCTAATAATGAGGGGCAGGAGCACTTGAGAAAGTATTGGTAAATTCAGGTTGGATAACAGGGAAGGACTCACTGAGGAATTATCTATTCATTTAAGAACAAGATTGGAAGTAAATGAAGGAATGACCTGCAGAAATGCCCGGAAAATGTGTATAGGAAACAGGAAGGGCTGCCGTGAAGGTGGGAGTTAGGGCAGGCCTCGGTGACTGAGGAGTGGAAAAGTCTTTGTCAGTAGGGAATCAGAAACAGGAAATCATCTCTGATGGTTTATCAGCAATGGTTTATAATAGGAATAAGAAAATCCAAGGATTTCCATTTAATACTATGCAATATGTTATTCGCCTTGGCTGAATTAATGCCAAATTTAATGGTAATATGTAGTAGCTGCCAAAACACTTCACAGGCTAAACAGTTTTTCAAAGCGGTGAGATTACTGCTTTGGGAGGTCATAGTCGAATTTTGAGTCATATATGTTAGTAATCACTACTTTATCCTGAAGAACAACTCCAGGAGGCAATCTCAGGACAGGGAGGGGTTCATCCTCTTTCCGTATAAAATATAATGCATCTAATTTTTATAGTGTAAGGGTTGCAGATGTTGTGTGAGAAAAAATAAAATGATGCACTTCGGTTTTGAGCACATTCTTTCATGAATTTATTTAAATAAATTTTAGATAAAGAGATGAATAATAGAAATTATGAATCTAATTCATTTTGTATTCATCATTGTATTCTAATTCGTCACCGTATTCTATTATACAGCATCCTCATACATTATACAATTTAATTAACACGCTTTTAAAAAATGAATGGAAAATTAAAATTCAAAGAGAAGTCATGTGATGTATTTCTTTTGAATTCATTCTGCTTATTGAATGATAGAGATATAAAAGAACAAAATACAAAAAACTCAACCAATACCATGTACTTAACCAAGAAAGCCTTTTTAATCATTAAATTCAATTTTACTTTTTGTTCAGTCTTGTATGGATTTTTAATAAATTTGAGGATACAATGTAATCTTCGTGTCTTCCTCATCTCATCACATTTTAGTGTTCCATGTCCCTAAAAGACACCAAATTTAGTTTGAGATTTTCAAATGTATGTTTTTTCTTTTAATATTAAGTTTTTAAATTTTATTTTTTTATTTTTTGCAGTTTTTTGGCCAGGGCTGGGTTTGAACCCACCACCTCTGGCCTATGGGGTTGGCACCCTACTCCTTTGAGCCACAGGCACCACCCTTAAAATTTTTAATTTTCAGATAGCTTTAAACCTATCTTCAGACTGATATTTGAGAGCAATGAGGAGACAGGATCAGAGAAAGGACAATCATTAGTTACCTGGAACTACTGAATAGCCACCATCCCTTACTCTAAAACCATGGTGAATTATCGAACTTTTTGTCCTGAATCTTAACCATCGGGGATTGTATAAATTCTTATACATTCATAATAACTTATAATAACTGCTATAAATTCAAATTTTACCTTTCAATTTTACTTTTTAATTAACTCACCATAGTAGACTTTATTTTGAACTGTTAACAACACATTATAAACAAAGTTATTTGTCTTAGAACAAGGGAAATGTGGCGCCTGTGGCTCAATCGGCTAAGGCGCCAGCCACGTACACCTAAGGTGGCGGGTTCGAATCCTCAGCCCAGGCCTGCCAAACAACAATGATGGCTGCAACCAAAAAAAAAAATGGCCAGGCATTGTGGCGGGCACCTGTGGTCCCAGCTACTTGGGAGGCTGAGGCAGGAGACTCGCTTGAGCCCAGGAGTTGGAGGTTGCTGTGAGCTGTGATGCCATAGCACTCTACCCAGGGGGATAGCTTGAGGCTCCATCTCAAAAAAAAAAAAAA
>CAUYQV010020546.1:0-17945 GCA_963574575.1 Galagoides demidoff | reverse complement strand
CCGTTCTTTCGTTTTTTCTGCCCTCCCCCCCTTCCCTCCCTACCTTCCTTCTTTCCTTCCCTCCCTCCCTCTCATCCTTCCTTCCTTTTTTCCTTCCCTCCCTCCTTCCTTCCCTTCCTCCTCTCCCTCCTTCCCTTCCTTCTTTCATTCCCTCCCTCCCTCTCATCCTTCCTTCCTTCCTTCTTTCCTTCCTCCCTCCCTCCCTTCCTTCCTTCCTTCCTTCCTTCCTCCCTCCCTCCCTTCCTTCTTTCCTTCTCTCCCTCCATCCCTTTATTTTAAGGAGTCCATTAGATTGTTTTTCATCAGCATCCCCTGTCCATATTAGTTCATATTATCAAGCAGAAATATAGGACACACTAAGGCTATAATTTGTAGACCTCAGTTTAAGTATGTATTATTTTATTTTAGACTTCCCTACCCATGATTTAAGCCAGATATTTACTCACTCAGCCTAGGTCAGTTTCTAGTTTCCATGTCAACCTTGTTAAAAAAAAAAATAGTGGAAATTCATATAAGATAAAACACTCTGCCTTCCAGGGGAAAAGAAAGTTGTTTTGTTTTTTTTTCTAATTTTCCTTGGTAATAGCAGCATTTAAGATTTTTACACCAAAGTGTGCATAACAAGCAAAGCAAGGTGAGAAAGATCGCAGTTTTTTTCTTTACCTAACAGGTGTGAATGTAGACTAACTGGGGTTTCTTTTGCTCTTTGGGAGAAATCTATTTATCAACCCAGTGAGGAAATTACGAGCCCCTTTCAGTCCTTTGTTTAGAGTGCACCGTGGTGTGGTATGATTTACATGTTAATGATGTGACTCCAACTGTGTGTAAATGGGGAGGAGACCCAGCCTTGCTTCAGAGAGCATTTGCTTGTTTTTCCCTGGTTCGGTCCTTCAGTGTTTAACCCGAGATCACATCAATGACGTCTGCCTGGATGAAAGCTAATCATTACTGATCCCCGAAGGGCGTGGCATGGCAGTAAGAAGTTTCATTCTTAGATTTTTCACTCAGAAAGAAGCTGGACTCCAGAGGAATTGGGACATCGTTAGACACACAGAAGAGCACAGTAACCAGAGCCTTGCAAAATTCATTCTGGGCAGTGTAGCCTCTGAGATCAGAACAGTTGAAGCTGCCACCCATTCTCTTTCCCCGCCATCTCCCCGTCCTTGCCCTAACCGAGTGTGCACTTGGGACAGTTCATAGTCTGTCCTGTCCATAAGTTCCTGATGTGTTGGGATAGGTGGTCTCCTTCAGAAAAACAGCAGAATGAAACCAGCTTTTAAATATTAAGGTGCGGATGTGTGGGAATATGGCTTCGGAGCTCTGAAGCACAAGAAATGGAAAAACCATGATCTGTGCTTTTGAAAGCCATCCAATTTCCCTTTATTTACAGCCTCTGAGCCATTTCACAAATTGAAAAGCAACCATTCAGCCATTTCATGTTTAGATTATTACATATTTAAGAGATCCTCATGCCTTTATCAGCAGGCAGTAGCCCTCTCATTGAACAAACACAGATTAGAGGCAAATGAAGAAATTCCTCTACATCAGTGGTTCTCAAACATGGGCGATGGTGATTTTGCTTGCCAGAGGACTTCTGGCAGTTTCCAGGGATATTTTTTGTTGTTGTTGTTACAAGTGGGAGCTGTTGAATGCTACTAGCGTCTAAACATCTTCAGGGCACACAAGCCCCAAACCCATCCCCACACAACAAAGAGGTGTGTGGCCTAAAGTGTCGGCTTATACCAGAGTTGAGATTTCCCACTCTGAGCAAAGATACAAAGCAAAATCATATCCTAAAATATTCACTCTAATTCAAAAACGTTTACCATTGTAAGAAAATCGTTAGAGCTTGTATTATTTACTGGTAAACAGCAGGGCTATCGTAGCTAAAAAAAAATGCACATATCTGGCAGCCGCCTGTGGCTCAAAGGAATAGGGCCCCAACCCCATATACTGGAGGTGGTGGGTTCAAACCCAGCCCTGGCCAAAAACTGCACACACACACACAAAATGACATTTATTATTTCAGAAATTCTATGGCTCAGGGGTCCAGGCACAGGTGGATGTCTACAAGGTCACAGTCATGGGGTGGCTCTGGGCTACTTCTCATCTAAAGTCTGGACTGGTGAAGAATCTGTTTCCCAGGGCATCGGTCTGCCGGCTGTTGGTCCTGGCTCGTTGTGCCGCGGCCTTTATCCTGGCAGCTCCTAGTGTCAGAGCCAGGACAGAGTGTCTTCTTGCAAGCTGGCTGTTAGAATTGGACGTAATGTAATCATGTGGGCATAAGCACGAGTCCATCACCTTAACCATATTCTCTAAGGTATGGATACTAGAATTTCATATTTAGTAGATTCTTGGTCTCGGTGATTCGAAGAATGAATCCACAGACCACAGATCAGTGGTAAAACAAGATTTGACTTAAAGAAAAGAATACAAAAGCACCAAAGCTTCTAGCAGAGTTAAAAAACACAAGTTAGGTGGAAAAAAGCGCTCTCTCTCTCTCTGGGCTCTTTGTGCAGGGATATAGATAGTCGCATGGGTTCCTTGGAGTTACACGAGGCCAGGACTTGGTAAAAAATAAATGGACACAGTCTGTTCCTCTGGGGCAAGGTGAATGATTGTCTTGATGAATATCAGACACAGTCTGCAGACCATTCATGGACTTGAGGCCTAGGAAATGGGTCAGGGGTACCTGTTCAGCCAGAAGTGCAAGGGGAGGGAGACCTAAGGTGCTGGTGTCTCCCCAGCAGTTGTCTGGCCCCTCTGGCTACTGGAGCCTCCTGTGGAGGGGTTAGAGGTGACGATGTCTACCTACCTTCCAGCCCAGTGATTGCTCTGCTGGCTGCCCCAGCACCAACACCACCAAGGCAGGGACGGCAGGTCCTCCCTTTAGCTCCACCGAGCCAGCTGGGAGCCACCTGTATGAAGAGCAAATACAGATCCCACCTACATCCAAGGGGAGGGAGAGGGAGGGAATTACACAAAGCAGGAGGGGGTCCCTGGAGCCACCAAACAGTCTATCTGACATAGAAAAGTTATCTTTTTTCTCCTCTGTTTTTATTTTTGCATTTCAAGAATGTTGCTAAATCCAGTCATCAGCCTGAGTGTTGTTCCAAAAAAAAGCGGGAAAAAAAAAAAAAGAAAAAGAACATTGCTACTCATGAAAAGTTGCTAGGCTACTGGTGGAAAGCCTGCTGGTTAGATACACATTATTCTCAGCGTCCTGCGGGAAAAGGAGGCCACGGGTCTCTGACACATGATGACTTGCCACCTCCTCTTCTTTATCTGTGTGGACTATTAGCGGTGGCGGTGGAGGGCTCTTTCTCAGCCCGTTCCCCAGGCTGCCAAGCTTCCGTCATTTTCTTTTTCTGTATTAAAATATTTCCGTACTTGGAGGTGAGCAGATTGGGGAATGGAAGGGTCATCTTGGGTTCGTCTTCATTGCTAGTGATGGGCAGAGACACTTTTGCATTTAAAACAGCTAATTATGTAAATAGAACAAGTGGGATAAAACTAATATTAGTAATTAGTTATTAGTAAAACTAATAACTGTGACCCACACAACACAAAGTGGGCGTTGAATCTCTCTCGATGATAAATTTGAATTTTTATAGTAAAATTTCTTCCTAGTTTTTTCTGGAGACCTTTATTTAAGTAACAATGGATGTTCATTCCTGGAGACTGAACTTTCTCTTCGCTTTTAATACTGGCCAGTTTAAGTTAGGTATAGTATTGGAAATTAATTTCTAAGGATTTCTAAGATGAGAGAGTGACAGTAAAAAGATTACAATATTAAAGGGGCTTGTTATTAAGCACCGTGGCACACACTATAGAGTAAAAGTCTTATCACATTAACCCTTTAACCTTTAACCCATTTGTATTCTTTCAAGGTTTACAAATAACTGGGGTTCTTTCCAGACACTTATTTCATCTGTTAGATCAGTACGGTGAGATGTATTCAGTGGTATTTAATACATGTGTGATGACTGATCATATTATGTTCTGTCAGATGGCTATTGTACTTTGACTTCCATAGGAAGGAATCAGAAGTTCTGTTTTATATAAATTGTACTCATGATGCATAATTTGAGGGAGATGTGGAAATTGTAAAGTCAGATAGGTTTATTTTTCTGACGAATATCTTCTCTCTATAGAGGCCCTATTTGCATACCTCATGAATATTCAGAAGTGCATTACCTATTGAATAAACACTTCTAATCTGCCAGAAACTTTGCTCAAGGCACAATATGACATTACCATTCATAAGTCCGTTTTGCCCAGTTTTTTAGTGGGAGCAGTATTTATCCCAGTTTAGAGATTTCCCAGAATTTCACATCTAGGAAATACAAGCACTATTACTCAAGCACACCTGTTTATTTCCCTTGGATGGCTCTGCCTGGCCTGTGGTGTAAAAAGGAATCTTGAATTCTTTTCTCTGGATTAATATCCTAAAAATAACCGTGTCTTGAATACATGTCTGAATAATCCAGAATGACAGTTTCCTCCTTCTTTGCCATTTTCTGCTTGCAATCCCTCCAAATCACGGATTACCAAAGGATTAGAGCTGAGCTAAGGACCAGAGTTAATTGAGAAGGGAGTGTCAGAGAAAGAAACAGTCACATCGTTGGAGATGAGAAGGAGCCTTTTAAGGACGCAGGAAACAAAGGTAGATGATTAGAAGGGAGGGAGGGAAAGAGGAAGGACCCTCCGGTGTGGTTCCAAGAGGTCGACCCTGCGGAGTGGAGGGCTTTTTACAGCCTGTTTAAGGATTTCAAATGGGTAGGATCAGTCGGAGCGTTTAAAGAGAGGCAACATCAGATCTGCATTTTTCAAAGTTCAGTCTGGCTGGAAAGTAAAGGAGAGATGATAGGAAGTCGTGGGACGACCCAGGGAGATGATTTAACTACTAAGGAGCAACAGCCCTGGTGGACCTGAAGAGCTTAGTAAAAAAAGGCAACTTCAAAGGGTTTCTGCTGCTGGACTCATTTATATAAGATCATTGAGACGGTGCAGCTATGGAGATGCAGGTCGTGGAGTGGCCATTGGGAGACAGCTGAGGGTGAGTCCTGGTTATAATTACACAAGTTGGCACAAGGCAATCCCTTTATAGTGATGGAACAGTCCAACAACGTGAATGGGGTCCTGGTGCCACAAATCTATTCATGAGATGAAATTGCAGGAAACCATAGGCACACACACACAAATGGGTGTATGTATGTATATGTATGTAGCAAGGTGGTTATAAAGTTTGTATGTGATTTAAACTAACTTTGTGACCACCCTGTGTATATATATGAGTGTGTGTGTGTGTGTGTGTGTGTGTGTGAGAATGTAGGTTTTTAAAAATGATGATGCGTCAGAGTGCAAGGCTGCCATAACAAAATGCTAGCGACTGCCTGCTTGAAATACCAGATACTTACTTTCTCACGGGTCCAGAAGCTGAGAGTCCAACGTAAGCTGTAGAAGGTTTGGTTTCTTCTGAGGCCTCTCCAGGCCACTCCTCTGGGTTTGCAGGGACCACCTTCTCATTTGTCCTTACCTGGTCATCCTCAGACTGAGCTGTCTGTGTCCTGATCTCCTCTTCTGAAAAGGACGACAATTATATGGATTGGGAAGCACCCCTTACTTACTCTCTAAAGGCCCAGTCTCCAAGAGGGTCACATCCTGAGGTATTTAGGTTCAGATTCAACACATGGATAGTGGGAGTCCATACCTGAGCCTGTAACTGGTGAGGACGGAGTAAGGGCTGTCATCAAGCTGACAGTCCCGTATACCAGGATTACAGGCTGAGCCACTGCGCCAGCCAACATCTAATAACTCTATCTTAATTTTTTTTTATTTTGTATTTTTTGTCCGGGGCCGGGTTTGAACCCTCCACCTCCAGTATATGGGGCTGGCGCCCTACTCCTTTGAGCCGCAGGCACCGCCCTACGGGCTCATCTTTACTTCACTTAGAGTTTTTCGTTTCTAAGCACAGAGGATAGATTTTAATTTTGTTGAATTGATAGTAGCTTCATAATGATTCTTCACTAAATCATGCACCACACTTCTACATAATATTCAGGCATCCTTTGGTCTTTCTAGGTAAATTACAATCCACAGATTAATAATAAAACGTGCGTCCCTACGAATCCTAAAGGGTCACTTCAGTAACTAGATGACGATGACGTCAAACTAGGGAAATACAGGCCATATGGAGGCTTCGAGAGAGAAATACCGACGTGTGCACCCCAGGGCAGCCGCGTGGGCTCGTCCCGTGTTTACTATTGGTTGAGAATTCAGGGAACTCTAATTTGTCTTTGAAAATTGAAATCTGGAACACTCACATAAAGCACAGGGATGCACGGAGCAAATCTGTGCCAAATTCCAAACTGTTTGAAATTGTAAGTCGGGATGCACAGCAAGCAAAAATTTGGGGCAGGGTCCTAATACAGGATTCCACCACTCAGGGCTAGACAGGGAGCTCCCCATTCTCTAGGCCCAGGTGAGCTCAGAGGTCAGACCCCGTTTCAAGGGGGTCTTCTTCAGGACACACCTCTGGGCTCTGATAAGATCATGAACAGAGCAGCCTGTGATGGTTTTGGGGTGGTTCTACCTTGGGTAGGAGCACACACCCTAATCCCTTCTCACGGACAGAGACCTGATAACCTCGCCCTAGTGGAGGGGGAACTTCATTCATTCATTTGTTACCAACTGCCAGCCACCTGTAATCCTCTAGACTTAAGACCCCCTAGATAAAAGAGCCCACGTGGAGACTCCCGAGAGAGTTCTTCAGTTCTGTTCCCCTTCCAGAAGCTCTGGTGCTTTTTCCTTTCCTTTCTAACTTCTAATAAAAGTCCTATCTTACCACTGATCTGTGGTCCGTGGGTTCATTCTTCGAATCCCCTGAGACCAAGGACCTACTGAAGAGCAAAATTCCGGTATCAGTCCCACTGCCCCTCGTGATCATTTGTTCAGTTGAGGCGAGAGGCTGGAGAAACTTCAACCACATGTGTGAATATGTATTTTGTCACAGTGACAATGATGGCTGAACAAATCCTCTGTCCTCCTAGAGTTACCTGCTCATTAAAATATCTAACGGAAGAAAGGAGCCTTCCTTTAGAAAGCCTTCTTCAGTACCTATAGAACTCTGAATAAGAGAAAAACACAATTGGCAAATAGACCCTCTGTTTCAAAATCAATTTTGACTCTAGTCCAGAGACTTCTAAACAAGTTAATTTGAGCATAAGATTATTTAACTAATAACAGGTAACCATTCTGACTCTCGTTTTTACATAACCAAAGACAAAGAATCACAAAGAAAGCTTTGTTTGAGACAGAAACTGTAGCTCATTACCAATGAAAGGATTATAGTACCTGTCAAAAAAATAAAAGCTACTAAAAATGGTCCCTTCGTAAGCACAAGTGAGAGCTGACATTAGTTAAATTGAAGAGAGAAGAGAGGAATACTTAAAGTTAGTTAGCTTTTAGCTATTGCCTTACACCTCCCGCGCTTAATCTTTTTCTCTGCTGTTTTTACAGAATAGCTGAGACAGTGTTCTTTATAAAGAACAGAGATTTGTTTCTTACAGTTTGGGAAGCTGGGAAGTTCAAGGTTAAAGTGTCCACATCTGGAGAGGGCAGTGTCATCCCGAGGCAAGGGACAGAGGGCAGGAGAGTAAATGAAAGACTGAGGCACGGGGCGGCGCCTATGGCTCAGTGAGTAGGGCGCCGGCCCCATATACCAAGGGTGGAGGGTTCGAACCTGGCCCCGGCCAAACTATAACAAAACATAGCCAGGCGTTGTGGCAGGTGCCTGTGGTCCCCGCTATTCAGGAGGCTGGGGCAAGAGAATCATGTAAGCCCAAGAGTTGGAGGTTGCTGTGAGCTGTGATGCCATAGCCCTCTACTGAGGGTGACAAAGTGAGACTTTATCTCTAAAAGAAAAGAAGGAGTGGGGCATGGGGACCAAACTCATCCTCTTAGGAGGAACTCCCTCCCAGATAGCTAACCCCCTCCTAAATTCACAGCATCAGTCCATTGATGAGGGCAGAGCCCTCAGGACCTAAAGGTCCCACCCCTCAACACTGCTACACTGGGGATGAAGTTGGGGACAGTGACGGGAACTTTAGGGGGCACATTTAAAGTGTACCGTTCCCCAAATAATATCAAGTCAAAAAGGATTTTTGCATGAAAAGTTCTTCATACTCCAGCAGTGACAGTCACTGATACATATTTGTTTAAAGATAATACTTATGGTGTTAAATATTTCATTTGCAATGTCATTTTATGTAAAGTTTTTGAAACATTTTATTGATTTTATTTTTTGCAGGTTTTTTTTTTTGTTTTTTTTTTGACCAGGGCTGGGTTTGAACCCACCACCTGCAGTGTATGGGGCTGGCGCCCTGCTCCTTTGAGCCAAAGGTGCCACCCCCATTTTATTGATTTTATATTCAAATAATATACCTTGACAGTTTATGCTTTCAAGCACTGAATTTCACTTAGCATTTTGAGATACTTTTAATACTTTGTTATGTTGGAACTGTGTTAAATATTTCTGTCAATAATTTTACCTTTATGAATCTTAAGCCTTTATTTTGCCAAAATAAATATTGAAATAACCCTACCACCATCTTGAGGACGCAGGTATTGCTTCCTCAGCAAAAGGATTAGAAGGCTCTTGTATTCACCCACCGATGATGGTGAGTTGCACGTAAAAAACGGTGATTAGGGAGAGAATGAAAAAAATTAGATGGATTTCAAATAGAGGAATGTGGTAGAATCAATAAGACTTGAAAATTGGGGGGACATGGTGTATGCGAAAGAAATAGGAAAAACAAAGATACTCTCCTTCGTGTGTGAACTTGGAGTAGACATAGTTAGGAACACGGGTATTCGCGTAGAGAGGGATCCTGAGAGGAAGGGGGGAAGCTGAGAATAGAGTGTCAGAGAACAGAGACAGAGCCAGAACACAGATATACCGAGTGGTGTCCCGTTAGGAAATGCTGCAGTTTCAGTGATCAATGCTGAAGAATTAATACTCCTCGCCCTACTATCTCTAGCCTGTTTCTGGAAGCTTTACACACACCAGATGATGACTGGGAGTCCGCTGGAGCAACAGAAAGTGATTGGCAGACAGCTGCAGGTGCACTCGGGGCTCCCTGCAGCTCCCTAAACTGAGTTATCTTGACTCAAGCGAAGGTCAGGCCCCTGGAGTTTGTTGCCAGTGAATAAAACTAAGACTTACTTTAAATCTTAGGATGGTGTACATGGAAGACTAGTCCACCCTTCCCTGCCCATGATGAGAAAAGGGAATCTGTCTTGCCAGGAAGATGATTCTCTGCTACGATTATTCTCGTAGTATGTCAGACCATTTCTTTTAGACATTATAGGTTCAATTATCTGTTAATGTCTGGTCAAGGAATCTACGTATTTTTATTTGCAAATTGGAATACATTTTCTCACTTAAAGAAAATCTCATTTAAAAAAGAGCTCAGTGGCGTAAGTACTTGGAAACCTAATTAGACCTTAAATGTCAAGTTTGAAAATTTTCTTAAGCTGGGTCAGTTCTGTTAGTTAGTAGGTTATAAAGCTATTCCAGTTGCGTTACGGAGACTAAACTCAGAATTGCTCTTTATTTTTCGGCTTGTGAGCCCTTTAATTTCTTTTCCCTCTTTTTTTTTTTTTCTTTTTGTCTCTCTCTGCCTAACTCACGGTGTATTTAGAAATTTGTGTGTGTGTCACGTGAAAAGACTATTTTCTATTGCTCTTTTCCTGTCTCTACCAAGTGTGATAATACTAAGGAGAGGGCTTAAAATTTTAATCCTCTAATTGTCAAAAAGGCTGAGAGCATTAAGAAGCTTAGGGAACAGTTGACGGGGCTTTAATTTTGTTTGCTGGGATTTGAGTTGAGAAGAACCGTTCAGAGGAACCCATGTTTGGCCGTGGTCAATGGCTGTTTGGTACTGGACTGGCGCCCTGATACCTGGCTGTTCTTTTGGCCATGTTCAAAATCACAATAAAGTCAAAGACTTCTAGAGCTTTAGGGTTCCCTACCAAATGAAAATGGTTTCTGAATAGTAGGCCGTCTTGAGGTCCTACTGTGAATGAGAAATGGAGGTGTTTCCTTTTGAATTTTATTCCAGAAATCTCTACCACAGGACCTCTGGGCATGGGCAGCACAGCCACCAGTACCACGCTGAGGACCACGGCCTGGGGTCCGGGGAGGAGCACCACCCCGTCAGGGCCGGGAAGAAGGAACCGGAGCACCAGCACCCCGTCCCCCGCCGTGGAGGTGCTCGCAGACATGACCACACCCCCCCCATCAGCATCATCCCAAATCCCGGCCCTGGAGGAGAGCTGTGAGCCCGTGGAAGCCCGGGAGATCGTGTGGTTTAAGACCCGTCAGGGGCAGACAGCGAAGCAGCCGTGCCCTGCGGGGACCATTGGTAAGTCCGCCCTGAGGAACCCAGCTGGAAGGGTTTGGTTACTTTGCTTTGATTTTCTCCTGTTCTTTCCTTTCCTCTTCTTTTTGTTTTTATTTTGGGAAAGTGCCGGGGGATATTGCGTATTGTATTTCACGTTCAATTGAATTTTGAACTTGTTCCAGCCTTTGAAAACTCAGCCTGAAGACCCAGGGGTGAGAATTTGGTGGGAATGGCTCAGGCTCCCTTGTTCCCACCCAGTGTCCCAGGTCTCTGTGTCAAGGGACTGTCAGGCTGCGGACGTCATCCCGGCTACTCTGGAGTGTCGGCCCCTCCAGGCAGCAGCCCTGAGTGAATCATTGATTATCGGGAGTTAGTTTCACGCTTGTCATCCACTGTCAGATATAATGAGGTCAAGGTCTTTTATATTGCATGGTCACAAAATCAACCTGAAATTTAACACGAGAGAAAGTACTTTATATATATATATATATATATATTTTTTTTTTTTATTAGTCGTTGTGGTTGTCCTGTAGAGGTCAAAGGCTGTCAAGGTCAGGGGGCTGCAGCGGGAGTGAGGCCCCACACATTTGCCCACTGGAGGGAGAATCCTGGGTTGTTTTCTCTAGAGATGGTTAAGAACCAAATATCTCTCTGCTCACTTTATTACACGTATGATTCATAACATCGTCAAATTATGAGCAAAGAGAAAAAATATACATATGTATTATTCCCTAAAATACACAAGTAAAAGAAATATACAATAGGTGTCACTGCACAAGCATCCTTAGGGACTTTGTCTTTGGGTATTGTTGATCTGGTCCCTTAAGGAGGAAGGTTTTTCCCAGACAAGTTCTCTCATGTGTCCGACATTCCGGACCCCGTGGCTTGTGAGGCATGGTCTTCATAAAGGTGACATTTCATTTTTTTCCCTAGCAAATATTTTGCTGAAATATTCAGTAATCATCCTTCGCTTGATAAAAAGAAGGGAGAACATATATTTTTCTAAAGTTTTCTGTGGTATTAGAATCAGAAAATAAGCTCGGTGCCCGTAGCTCAGTGGGTGGGGTGCTGGCCACATACACCGAGGCTGGCAGGTTCTAGCCTGGCCCGGGCCAGCTAAACAACAATGATAACTGCAATAAAAAAATAGCTGGGTGCTATAAAAAAATAGCTGGGTGCTATAAAAAAATAGCTGGGTGCTAAAGAAGGTGCCTGTAGTCTCAGTTACTTGGGAGGCTGAGGCAAGAGAATCACATAAGCCCAAGAGTTGGAGGTTTCTGTGAGCTGTGATGCCACGGCACTCTACCGAGGGCGACATAATGAGACTCTGTCTCAGAAAAAAAAAAAAAGAATCAGAAAACAGTTTGAAACCTCCTTCCTTCTTTCTTAGCTCTGTCCCTTTAGTTCTGGGATTCTGTTCCTTCACCTCTAAAAGAGAAATAATAACAGTACCCCTACTCCAGACGTTTGTTGTGAGATGGGTGAAATACTTTCCTGGAAAGCCCTCCATACTACAGAAATATGTCATTGTTATTCTGTGTAAACTGGATAAGAGGTTTAAGGAGACCTTCTGAAGCCCTCACAGATCACCATCCTGCCTCATTTTTACCCCGTCCTGTCCATGCTCCTGCGTGCTCGGCCCGCCCCACACAGTCTCTCCCTGGACCCACTGCGACTGTGTCTTCACCATCCCTGCATCTCGCCCCTGAACCCGTCCTCCATGCTGCTGCCCGAGTCACTTTCTGACACCCCCATTTGTTCATCGCTCTCTGCTTAGTTTTCTCCAATGATTTCCAGCACCCCCAGATGCTGGAAGCTTTAAGGTCTGGTGTATCTCCCTCTCCAGCTTCATTAAATCAACTCCCTCATCCAGCAGAGCCCAGCTCAAAAAAGCCGAAGTTTCTAGAAGACAGCACAGTTTCCTCCGCCTGGAATGTGCTCTCCCATCTCATTTTCCTGAGAAACCCACACTCCGATCCCTTTACGACTCACCTGCTGCTGGGCCTCTGTAAACTCAAGCAGTAGACTCCATGGAGACAGGTGCACCTTGCTCTAAGCCACGACCTCACTCTCCGTGCCGGGCATCGCTACCAACAAGGGCCTTAAAAATATGTCTGGTTTGTTTGTGGTCCTGTAGTTCCCCACTGCCGACTCCTGGGTTCTCACTGACATTCTAGCCTGTCAGTTTAATTATCTCATTTTTAATTCTGCCCCCAGTTACACAGAACACAGATCTGAAGTCCTTCTAAGAATCAGAATCAGACGTGTGTCTCTCGTTCCCGTAGGTGTGTCCACTTACCTGTGCCTCGCGCCCGATGGAATCTGGGATCCCCAAGGACCAGACCTCAGCAACTGCTCTTCTCCTTGGGTCAATCATATAACGCAGAAGGTAAACCTTGTGTCGGATAAGAAAGTCTGCTGCAACCATATTCTCTGTTATTTATTATGCCCACTGAAAGCAAAACAGTGAAGATTTTTTTTTAATTAATGTGGAAACATTCTCCCATTTAAATTTAAGTGCACATACAATGCCAGCCTCTAATAGGCCATGAGCTAATTCTAAAACTTAGTTGTTTTTAAAATGAAAATTGAAGAGCTTCCTCTAAGCCAGAAAATATTGCTTATAGTAATTTTGTTATTAATAAAATTTCCATGATATTGTGAACTGAAGGTGTAAAAATCCAAGAGGCAAAGGCTGGACACCTGTAATCCCAGCTCTCTGGGAGGCCAAGGTGACTGGATTGCTTGAGTTCAGGAGTTCGAGACCAGAGTGAGCAAGAGCGAGACCTTGTCTCTACTAAAAATAGAAAACCTCGCCAAGGGTTGTGGTGGGCACTTGAAGTCCCAGCTACTTGGGAGGCTGAGGCAAGAGAATCACTTGAGCCCCAGAGTTTGAGGTTGCTGTGAGCTGTGATGCCAAGGTACTCTACGGAGGGTGACATGGTGAGACTCTGTCTCAAAAAAAAAAAAAAAAAGTCCAAGGGGCATTGTAAATGAAGCAAACAAAATCTTCTAGAACACATACATATGGGGTTTCCTGTGTTAAAAATAACTGCAATAGTAAAGGTCTACCTTTGCAATCTTAAGCCATTAAATAAACATCCTGCAACCCCGTCCTCTGTCAGTGCTGGAAGTGTACACAGGGGCCACAGAATCTTGCAGACTTCAATTTGCAGGCCTTGTTTGGTTGCGATATGTTGAACATTTTTATTATTAATGCACTGTGGGGCTTTGAATTGATTTCATTACAAACAGAGACCAGATGTGCATTTGTGCCAAAAGGGCTATGGGAGGAATCCTTATTATAGCAATTTATGTGGATTTATGCACTCCTAAAACCGAGAGTCCGTCTCTGGCACATTAGCTATGCTGAGGAATTTCTGAGCGAGACTTTTCCCGAGAAATATTACAAATGATGGCCTCACTAAAAGCCTGCCTGTGCCAGTTGCTCTTTTCTCTATTTGTTTTTAACCAGACTTATCCTCAATAATATACTGTATAATAATCTATAAATATCTACCCAGCAGATCATTTTGTAGATGAGCCATAACTATCTGTTTGCCCTAAATCATGGGAGTTAGTTACCCTCTCAAATATGCATCTCTGTCCTGGCTGCTGCTCATAACAATCCTTCTCCAGTTTCAGCCCCGTTCCCGCCACAGTTTTTGTGTCCTTTGATTTTATTACCATGTAGCACAGACCCCAGGGCACATCATTTCTTGCTGAGTGTGATCAGATTAAGAGATCAGGACCGTAGCTTCTTACGTTCATGACTTTTTAAAAACAGTCCCTGCCTACTTAGCCCAGGGGTAAACATAAATTCAGTAATAATTCTTCTAGAAAGCTGACTGTGTTTGTGACCATTCCTGAGTACAGTTGGACTATTTTATTGAAGAAATTAGTAGGTGAAACTGACTCTTAATTCTTTTCTTTCCTCTCCAGCCCTGTTCCTCTTAGCACAAAAGAGATCATTTCTTTCCAAGACCAAACAGCTGTTGTCCGTTTGATTTACGGATGGGATGTTTTTGTTTTATCATAAGTACATCCTATTCTTCCAGAGAGGTTTTATTTAATCCTACACAGTCTGTAAGATTCTATTCCACGTAGGTCACTAAGGAAGTGTAGATACAGACCCAGTTATGTCCTTTACTTCACTCCCAAGAAAGACCATCGACAGGGTCTTTTCTGATTCTTGACGTTTGTGTATCTTCAAACTTAACAATTTGTAACAATATCTTACAATGATTGATTACTCAAAGATTTATAAAATCTTCAAAAGTATAAACAGGACAGTTTTGAGCACTCACGGTCAGCTGAGAGTCCGGTCAGCCTGTAGAGCTGGCCAAGGTCAGCCGAGAGTCACGGAAATGCCGTGTTTGGCCACAGCGCTAGTTAATACGTGGACAGATGGCAATTGCCTTCATAGCCCTACGCTCACGGACTTAGCCCATCTCTTTTTCCTCTGCTCTTTCATCTGCTGTATCCCTTCAAATATTTATGTTATCCACTGCTATAAACCTCCACTTGAGAACCCGTTGCAAGGTTCCCTGAGTTTGCCCATCTTGTCTCTCCCTCCCCCAAAGCATCTTCCATGTAATTCATCCTTTTCTCCATCTCCTCCTACTGCAATCCCAGCAACACTCGGACGGCACATTGGAGAGGGGTTTCTTTAGGGCCGTGTTGGGGCAGCAGGTGGATTGCAAGGGACTGAACAGGAGCCCAGAGCCTGAAACTGGGATGGAGGGGGAGAGTGGCCAGCCCAGGCCTGTGGGTGCCAGGGCAGCGGAGTGACCAAACCCTGAAAAGATGGTGTCCCAGAGAGGAAGGGTCCCTAGACCAGGGGCACAGCCTGGCCCCAGGTAACCCTTCAGAAAGGGAGTAAGGGGCATAAATACCCCAACCTCATTTGCCCACCTCCCTCCATCTTCCTGCCCAGCCAGATTCCACCAGAGGCCAGAAAGAGGGACTCTCCCAGTGCCTCGCGTGTAAGCCCACCTCCTGGGAGGGAAAGCCAGATGGAGGGCTCTGAACTAGCAAGGGAGGGTGAGGCGCCTGGCACAGCCCTCAGCTTCTCTCCACTTTCTCTCCTCCCCCTTTCCCTGCCCGCCTCTCCTTCCCCCTCCTCCCCATGCCCTCATTTCCCTTTTCCCTCCCCCATTCTCCTCCTCTCTTCACCTGCTCCCACCTGCTACTTCCTCATTTCTCTGATTTTTTTCCTGCTGTGTTGACAAATTAAGGTATTGCAGATAGAGGACTCTACTGAATAGTTCCCTTGCCCTCCCCACGCCAGTAAAGTTCTGTGAATGTCAAACTTTGAAAGCAAAGGCACAGTTTTTGCCCCCAACGAAAACAGAGCTGGAAAAACCAGCTCTTCAAGGAGAGGCCTTGCAAACAGCCTGAGTTTATATCCAACAGTTCTGGAGGCTGAGTGTCCAGGGTCCAGATGTGGGCAGATTCCGTGTCTGGGCAGGGAACTTTCTGGCTCAGAGGCAGCCACATGTCACTGTCCTGGTCCTCCAGAGTGGAAGGGGCAGCTCCTGGGGTCTCTTTTATCAGGGCACAAATGTCCTTCCTTGGGGCTCTGCACTGCTCATGACCTACTCACCCCCCCCCCCCCCCCCGCCCAAAGGCCTTGCCCCTTAACTCAGTCACACTGGGGATTAGGTTTTCAACATATGGAAGGTGGGCGCACAGACAGTCAGGTCACAGCAGCCTCCCTGTCTGTACAGGGTCTCTGGGGCGTAGGGGAACTTTAAAGGAACAGCCTCCCTGCAAGGAATAAGACCAGGAGGCACAAAACGGGTAAAGAATCTTGGTGGTTTGGACACATAAATGGATTGGGGCTACTTATTTAAGGTAGTGAAAGATTAAATTATTTTATTATTTATTTATTTATTTATTTATTTTTTAGGCAGAGTTTCAAGCTGTCCTCCTTGGTAGAGTGCTATGACATCACAGCTCACAGCAACCTCCAACTCTTGGGTTTAAGGGATTCTCTTGCCTCAGCCTTCCAAGTAGCTGGGACTTGGCTGCCCGCCACAACACTCGGCTATTTTTTTCTTGCAGTTTTCACTGTTGTTTGGCTGGCCCAGGTCAGGTTTGAACCCATCATCCTTGGTGTATGTGGCTGGTGCCATAACTGCTGTGCTACGGGCACTGAGCCAAAGATTAAATTCTATCTAACAAAAGAGAACGGATGACTTTTCACTGACAACATGTAAAGTTTTAAAGTTAGGATCTCCTGAACCAATTCCTTACAAACAACCCCAAATACTTTCACAAGTATGAGATTTAATAAAATGTGTAATTTGTACAAAAAGGGGAGGGCGTAATTTACATAGAAAGAGACTTTCGCCCCAACAGCGAGGCAGAGAGAGAGAAACAGGAGAGAGAGGGAAGTAGGGGGAAAGGTCAGCAGGTGGGTGAGGCCTGGGGATGAAATGGACGGATGGAAGGTAATAAAGAAAGATGAGTGGGTAGAAGCACAGACAGGAAGAGAGCTCTATCTTCAAATTATTGTTTCAAAAGCAGTTTCCAAATTCCACTGATAGCCAGCAGGTGAGCTCAGAGCCGTGCCTCCTGAAACATATAGAAATATCTGTTTTTTCACCTTTTTTAATGAATGCCATAAAATCAGTGCCTGGCTTCAGTTTGATCTCTCTGCCTTGCACTCAATTTTTCAGATACTTTATGTTTTCTGTTTTGTGTCCTTTTAAAGAATTCATTGCACTTTGTAATCTCACCAGTCTTTTTTTATTTGAAACTTGGTGGTATTACAGTGCTGAAAAGCTTCCTTATTATTTACATGCAAAGTGAGGTCGGCTTCCCACTTCCATGCCTGGCCAACTATTATGTGAAGAAGAATGGCCTGAGTCGTCCGAGAACAGTCTCTATTTCCAACTAACTGAAGTGCCTTTTCTTTTGTTTGTACACAGCTCCTGACAGATGTTGAGATAATGTGAGGTTATTCCTGCATTTTCTAAAGAAGAGTGTGAAGGTCTAGAAATGATGTTGTTATTTTACAATATAAGATAAACCGGTTATTTGCCCTGAAAGGCAAGATTGCCTCCTGCCTCCGGTACCTTGATGTCCCCATTTTAACTTCCTTAGATCCAGCGTAGAATGGGAAAAAAGTAAAAAAAAAAAAAAAAAGAATGGAAATAAAGTGCATCTCAATTTTGTCAGAGACCAGTGGGGCCTAAAAAATGACTTTTTTTAACCCACCTCCAATTGTTTGTTTGTTTGTTTGTTTGCTTGTTTATTGTTTTTTGAGACAGACTCTCACTCTGTCACCCTGGGTAGAGTGTCATGGCGTCACCACAGCTCACAGCAACCTTAACTCTTTTTTTTTTTTTTGAGATGGAGCCTCAAGCTATCCCCCTGGGTAGAGTGCCATGTCATCACAGCTCATAGCAACCTCCAACTCCTGGGCTCAAGCGAGTCTCCTGCCTCAGCCTCCCAAGTAGCTGGGACCACAGGCGCCCGCCACAACGCCCGGCCATTTTTTGGTTGCAGCCATCATTGTTGTTTGGTGGGCCC
>CAUYQV010020542.1:0-12169 GCA_963574575.1 Galagoides demidoff | reverse complement strand
GCTGGGACCACAGGCGCCCACCACAACGCCCGGCCATTTTTTGGTTGCAGCCATCATTGTTGTTTGGCGGGCCCAGGCTGGGGATTCGAACCCGCCACCTTAGGTGTACGTGGCTGGCACCTTAGCCGATTGAGCCACAGGTGCCGAGCCAGCATCTGCAGCTTTGAGACTCTATGATGTGGGCTATTCTCACTGGGGTTAGGTGATAACTCAGGGTGGTTTTGATTTACATTTCTCTGAAGATCAGGGATGATGAGCATTTTTTCAAATGTTTGTTAGCTATTTGTCTGTCTTCCCCAGAGAAGCTTCTGTTCATATCTCTTGCCCAGAGGTAGATGGGATTGTTACTCTTTTTCTGTTGATTAATTTGAGTTATCTGTAGTTTCTAGTTATCAACCCTGTCTCAGATTCATACCATGCAAATATCACTTCCTATTCTGAAGGTTGAATTTTTGCTTTGCTTGTTGTGTCCTTAGCTATGCAAAAGCTTTTCAGCTTAATTAAGTCCCATTTGTAAATTTTTGTTGTTGAAATTGCCACTGAAGTCTTTGTCATAAAATCTTTTGTCATAAAATTTTTCCCCAGTCAACACCCTTAATAGTTTTTTTTCCCTGCACTTTCTTCTAAGATTTTTATCACTTCATGTCTTAGATTTAAATATGTTATTCATCTTGAGTCAATTTTTGTAAGTGGTAAAAGGTGTGGGTCGAGTTTCAGTCTTTTACATGTGGTTATCCAGTCCTCTCAGGGATTCTTTTCCCCACTGTATGCTTTTGTTTTGTTTATCAAAGATCAGATGGCAACTAGAGACTGGTTTCATATAATGGTTTTCTATTCTGTTCCATATGTCTATGTGTCTGTTTTCATGCCTATACCATGCTGTTGTGATTATCATGGACTTTCAATGTAACCTGGACTCTGGTAGAGTGATGCCTTCAGCTTTGTTTTTATTACTAAGAATAGCCCTGGCTATATGTTTTTTTTTTCTGGTTCCATAAAAAATGAAGTACTATTTTTTCCAGTTATTCAAAGTATGATATTGGTATTTTAATGGGGATTACACTGAATCTGTAGATTGCTTTGGGTAGAATAGACGTTTTAACAATATTGATTCTTCACAGCCAAGACCATAGTATGTTCTTCCATTTGTTAATGTCTTCTGCTATTTCGTTTCTTAGAGTTTCATAATCCTGTTAGTAAAGATCCTATACTTCTTTTGTTTGATATATTCCTAGATATTTTATTTTATTTGAAGCTACTATGAAGGAAATTCTGTCATTGATTTGCTTCTCAACTTGTCTGTGATGGACATGTACAAAGACTACTGATTTGTGGACATTGATTTTATACCCTGACAATTATCATATTTCTTAATCACTTCCAGGAGGCTTGTGGTTGAGTCTCTGGGGTTCTCTAAGTATAAGATTATATCATTGCCAAAGAGTGAAAGTTTTGCGTCCTCTGCTCACATTTGGATTCCCTTTATAGGTTTCTCTTGTCAGATTTAATTGACTAAAACTTCCAAAACTATGTTGAATAGTAGTGGCTATCATGGACATCCTTGTCTGATGGCAGTTCTAGGTGGAAAAGCTTTCATTTTTACTCCATTCAGTATGATATTAGCTGTGGGTTTGTCATAGATAGCTTCAATCAGCTAAAGAAATGTACCACTTATGCTTATATTCTTAAGTATTCTTGTTAGAAAAAGATGTTGAATTCTTGTTAGAAAAAGATGTTGAATTTTATCAAATTTTTTTTGTACATCTATTGAGAGGATCATATTTTCTTTGTTTTTGTTTTTTTTTGATATTATGAATTACATTTATGGTTTTGCCTATGTTAAACTAGCCTTGCATCCCTGGGATGAAGCATACTTGATAATCATGTATAATTTTTTATAATGTGTAGCTGCAATCTATTAGCTAAAATTTTGCTGAGTATTTTTGCATTGATATTCATTAGTGAAATTGGTCTGTAGTTCTCCTTTTTGTTGGGTCCGTTCCTGGTTTTGAAATCAGGATGATGTTTGCTTCATAGAATGTACTGAGGAAGATTCCTTCCTTCTTAGTATTTTCAAATAGATTCTGCAGTATAGGTACAAACTCATTGTTCAAGTTTTGATAGAATTCTGGGGTGAAGTCATCAGATCTAGGGCTTTTTTCTTGGAAGCTTTTTTATTGTTTTTCAGTGTCAGTGCTTGATATTGGTCTGTTCAAGAGATCAATTGCTTCTTGGTTAAGTTTTGGGAAATGGTGTGATTCTTGGGTATTGGTCCATTTTCTCCACATTGTCAAATTTCTGGGCATAGAGTTTCTGTAATAGTCAGAAATAATCTCTTGTTTCCCTGTGATGTCAGTTATTTCCCCCTTACTGTTTCAAATTGAGGTCATTACTTTTCTATTTCTAATTAACCTGGCTAATGGTTTATTAATTTTATTTGTCTTTTCAAAGAACCAACTTTTTTTTTGGTTAATTTTCTGAACAATTCTTTTGTTTTCAATTTCATTTACTTCTGATTTAATTTTGGTTACATCTTTTCTTCTGCTAGGTTTGGGATTGGATTGTTCATCTTTTTTCATTTATTTTTGAAACAGAGTCTCAAGCTGTCACCCTGGGTAGCGTGCCATGGTGTCAAGCAATTCTCTTGCCTCAGTTTTTCTATTTTTAGTAGAGACAGGGTCTCACTCTTGCTCAGACTGGTCTTGAACTAATGAGCTCAAGCAATCTACCAGCCTCTGCCTCCCAGAGTGCTAGGATTATAGCTGTGAGCCATCACACCTGGTCCTTTTCCATTTCTTTAAGATGATTCCTTAGGGTGTTGATGTATTCTCTTTCTGTTTTTTTTTCTTTTTTTGTATGTAGGCATCTAAAGTGATAAACTTCCCCCTTAGGACTGCTTTTGCAGTGTCTCACAGATTTTGGTAGCTTGTGTCTTCATTGTTGTTACGCTCAAGGAAGTTAATGATTTCCTTCTTTATCTCTTCCTAGACCCAACTTTCATTCAGCTTAAGGTTGTTTAATTTCCATGCCTTTGTTGGGGATGACAATTTTTATTGGAGTTGAGTTCTACCTTTATTGCCTTATGGTCTGAAAATATACAAGGTATAACTTTAACTCTTAATTTTGTTGAGGTTTGATTTGTGTCCTAGGATATGATCTATTTTGGAGAATGTTCTATGGGTTGATGAGAAGAATTCCTTAGCTTTGGGATCATGTGTTCTATATGTGTCTATTAAGCACAATTGATATACACATTGTTTCCTATAATATTACAGCTTGACAGTATTAATAACAGAAAGCTTTTTAAAACAGAAGGTTTTCTTAAGTGTCCAAATTCATTACAACATAAATTAATGAAATCAGAATTTCTGAGTATGGGACCAGGGAATTAATGTTTCTAAAAGGTACCTTCAAGTGATTTTAAGCTAAAGTTTAGAGCTAATTATCAAATGAGCCTCACTTTTCTGTTTATTGAGACAAAAGTTCTGAAAGTATACTTGTGTTGATTCAGCTGTTCAGGGACCCACAAAGACACCAAGACATCCATCCCCTTGCTCAACCATTTTCAGTTAGTTGACTCTGTGAACTCATGCTTTTCCCGGCATGGCTCTGGGCATCTCTATCATATTTCAAATATCATCACCTTCTTCTATCCCAACTGTCCTTATTAAGAAGTAGCCTTTTCTCAGATGCCCCCAGTCATTCAATCATTCCCTGTGTGCTTCATTCGGTATAAGGGTGTCATGCCCACTGCTAGCTGCAGGGGAGGCTGAGAAACCAACATTGCGCCATAAAGGGGATCATGGTAGGCATGACTGAAAAAATCTTCAAGAGACCCCTTCAGAACTGTATATACTGCTTTCTTGAACAAAATCGGTGTTTTCACTACCTAATAATGCTGGGAAGAGCTATTGGGTCAGCAATCAACAATTCTAATAAGAAAAGAGAAACAAAGATTCTTGGGTCAAAACCACAGTTGAGACAAGGATTGAATATGAACTAAAAGGAAAACAACTCACAATTGAGCCACATACTGCATCTAGGCATTTTGTTTTTGTTTTTGGCCAGGGTTGGGGTTTGAAGCCACTCCCTCTTGTATATGGGGCTGGTGCCCTACTCGTTTGAGCCATAGGCATTGCCCAACTAGGCATTTTTTTTTAACATGCTACCTTGTTTGGTACTCACAACTTTCCCACATAGCAAGCACGAGCATTATTCCTATGTTGTGTCTTCTATCTGAGACATGTCTGTGTCAGATAGAAGGAGACATGTGGCTTACTCATCATTCTGATCGCTACTCCACAGGGCATTTATTACTTTTTCCACTATACAATGAAGCATAGCTACTTCTGATGATTACCATGAAAAACATCAATAGGAGAAGGGAAAGAAGTCTATTCTTTGTTCAGTACAATTAGAGGCATATTTAATGTTTTGATGCAAACATATTTTGATTTTGATCACTACTTTGATAGTGGGTGATGCTGGCAGAGATAGCACTAACACAGTGGCTCAGAACTGATCCTACTTCACAGTATCTCTGCCCTTCATTCTTTAAATCAGAGTCACTAGTGAAAAGTGGGATCACATGAATGCAGTTATATGCTGAAACAGGAGTGCAGGGCCCAATATTCATATTCAGGAGGTATTGAGGATCAATGGTCTTACCATACCCAGAGGTGCTGCCATGCTGGTTGTGATGCCAGAATTTCTGAACATATTATCAAAAGGAATAAATCATTTTTTCTATGAGCTCCTTCAGAGTTCAGCTCAAGTCCTGAGAGAGCATTAAGGAACATCCTACAAGTCCTTGTGTATGACCACAACACCCTTCCGTGCCAATAACAGGTGGCAATCCATGGAATCTAATGCTTTTATTTGATTATATTGACTTTGGTTCGTTTCCTGTTATGTTTCATGCAAAAAGAAATCAATGGCTCGGCGCCTGTGGCTCAATTGGCTAAGGCGCCAGCCACATACACCTAAGGTGGTGGGTTCAAATCCCCAGCCCAGGCCCGCCAAACAACAATGATGGCTGCAACCAAAAAATGGCTGGGCATTGTGGCGGGCACCTGTGGTTCCAGCTACTTGGGAGGTGGAGGCAGGAGACTCGTTTGAGCCCAGGAATTGGAGGTTGCTATGAGCTGTGATGCCATGGCACTCTACCCAGGGGGATAGCTTGAGGCTCCGTCTCAAAAAAAAAAAAAAAAGAAATCAATAATCTAAGCTTCTACTTTAGGAAACTAAAAAAAGAAAAGAAAGTTTATAGTAAGCAGAAGAAAAGAAATTTAAAAATTAAAGCAAAAAGCAATAAAATTGAAAAAAGGAAATCAATAGAGAATATCAACAAAACTGAAAGTTCATTCTTTAGAAATATCAACAAAATTGACAAGCCTCTAGCCAGGCTAACTAAGAATAAAAAGAGAAGACACAAATTACAAATATCAGAAATGAACACGAGGACATCACTACAGATCCAATGGACATCAAAAATATAATAAATTAATATCATTAACAACTAACAACACTATGAAATCTGACGTTTAAGTTTGCAAATGTGCCACTGTGTGCTTAGGTTGGTAGCATTGTACAAGCAACTTAGTAAGGTTTCAAAACCTTGGTATATCATTTTCTCATAGCTGTGTTTGTGTTGACATGTGGTAGTGTCTTGCTGAGTGGTGTTCATTATTGTTTTTTCATGTTTTTGTGTGCTGTCATAAGAATGTCAGAGCTTGAATTAGAGAAATGAAAAAACGTTAAATTTCTTATTAAACTTGACAAGAATAAAAGTGAAATCAGGGACATGTTAGTCCAAGTTTATGGAGATAATGCCATGAAGAAAATGGCAGTGTACAAATGAATTTTAAATGTTTTCCTGAGAGGAGAGAAAGCATCACTGGTAAAGAGAGGTCAGGGCAGCCATTAATAAGCAAAATTAATGAAAACATTGCAAAACTTTGTCAAATTGTGTGTCAAAATTGTCAGCTGACTATGATAAGCATAACAGACCAAGTAAATATCAATAGAGAAATAGGAAAATCTTAACTGAAAATCTTGGCCACCAACTCATGGCTCTTGACTCATGACAATGCACCAACTTACACAGCAATATCTTTGAAGGAGTTTTTAGCCAGTGAACAAACAATTGCATTGGAACACTCTCTGTATTAACCTGATCTGTACACCAATGATGTTTTTCTTTACCTAAAGATAAAGTAAGTATTGAAAGGAAGACATGTTTATGGACATTAAGTGTAATATGACAACAGCTTTGATGGTCATTGCAGAAAAAGAGTTCCCAAATTGCTTTGAAGGGTAGACTAGGTGCTGGTGTTGGTGGATAGCTTCCCAAGGGGAGTACTTCAAAGGTAAGCATAGTGATACTCAGCAATGAAGTATGTAGCACTTTTCTAAGATGAGTTTGTGAACTTAATTGTCAGAACTTCATATGCCCACAAATTTGATAGCCTAGTTGAAATGGACCAATACCTTGAAAGACACAATCTTCTATAACTCACAGAAGAAGAAATAAGTAATCTGAATAGGTCTATATCTTTCAAGGAAATTTATTCAATAATTACTAACCTCCCAAAGTAGAAAGCATCAAGCCCAGCTGGATTCACTAGGGAATTTTGCCAAACATTTAAGAAAGAAGAAATAACATCAATTATCTACAGCCTCTTGTGATAGATAGAAGCAGGGGGAATATTTCCTAATTTATTCTATGAGGTCAGCACTACACAAATACAAAAAATAGATAGAGAAATTACCAACAAAAAAAAGAAAGGAAAAGAAAAAAAACAGAGACCAATATATCTTATGAACATTGATGTCAATATCCTGAACAAAATAATAGCAAATCAAATTTAACAGTGTATTAAAAGCATTGTACACCACAACCAAGTGGAATTTATTCCAATTATGAAAGGCTAGTTCAACATTCAATAAAATTAATGCAATCTATATCAACGTATTTAAGAAAAAAAATTGCATGAGCATACCAATAGATGAAGAAAAAAGAATTTGACAATATTCAACATCATTCATGATAAAAAAAAAAACTTCTCAGTAAACTGGAAATAGAAGGTACCTCCCTTAACTTGATAAAGAATGTCCATAAAAATCTACAACTAACATCACACTTAGTAATGAAAAACTTAGAGCTTTCTCAGTAAGAAAGGGACAAAGCTAAAATGTCACCTCACTACTCCTTTTCAATATCATACTGGAAGTCTTAGTTAATGCAATAGACAAGAAAAATATAAATGGTATATTGGTTGTTAAGGAAGAAACAAAACTGTCTTTGCTCACAAATGACATGATTGTCAATGCAAAAATTCCAAAGAACCAACCAAAAAACCCTCCTGGATCTAATAAGGTATTATAGCAAGATTGCAGAATATACCCTTTATACATAAGATTCAATTGCCTTCTTAAATAGGAGCAACAAACAAGCAGAATTTGAAATTTAAAACAACGCCATTTATATTAGCACCCCCAAATGAATTACTTTCCAACAAAATATGTATAAGATCTATTTAGTGAGAGACACAAACACTGATGAAATAAATTAAAGAACTCAATCAATGGAGAAGTATTCCATGTTCAAGGATCAGAAGACTCAATATTGTCAAAGTGTCAGTTCTTTCCAATTTGATGTATAGATTTAATGAAATGCTAATAAAAATCTCATCAAGACTTTTTTAGATATTGACAAAATGATCCTCAAGCTTATATGGAGAGGGAGCAAGTCATGAACAGTCAACAAGACTCATTATAAAACTAGCACAAAATCAAGTAGATATATAAAATCAAATCACCATGGTGTTGGTTAAAGAACAGGAAAAAAGATCAATTGGAACATAATAGAGAGATAAGACATCAACCCAAATATAGTCAATTGATTTTGACAAAGGAACAAAATTAACACTGAAGCAAAGATAGTCTTTTCAACAAATGGTGCTGGAACCACTGTATATACACATGCAAAAATATAAACAAACAAAAGAAAGAGAATCTAGACACAGACATTATACTCTTCACAAAAATAACTCAAAATGGGCTCGGCACCTGTGGCTCAAGTGGCTAACGCGCCAGCCATATACACCTAAGGTGGCGGGTTCCAATCCCCAGCCTGGGCCCGCCAAACAACAATGATGGCTGCAACCAAAAAATGGCCCGGCATCGTGGCGGGGACCCGTAGTCCCAGCTACTTGGGAGGCTGAGGCAGGAGACTTGCTTGAGCCCAGGAGTTGGAGATTGCTGTGAGCTGTGATGCTATGGCACTCTACCCAGGGGGATAGCTTGAGGCTCTGTCCCAAAAAAAAAAAAAAACCTCAAAATGGATCACTAACCTAAATGTAAAATATACAATTATAAAACTCCTAGAAGATAACGGGAAAAATTATAAAGGACCTTGACTTTGGTCATGACTTTTTTTTTATAAAACACCAAAGGCATGATCCATGATAGAAAGAACTGATAAGCTAGACTTAATGATAATTAAAAAATTCTGCTCTGTGAAAAACATTTTCAAGAGAATAAAACCATAATCCACAGACTATGAGGAAACTCTTGAAAAACTCACATTTAATAAAGGACTGTCATTTGAAACATAGAAATTACTATTAAAATTCAACAATAAGAATGTAAACCATCCAATTTAAACCTCTGTGGAAAGAAGTATGGAAAATTCTCAAAGAACTAAAAGTGGACCTTCCCTTGGGCTGACGATCTTAACAGATACTTTACTAGAAAAGCTATCTAAAAGGCAAACAATTGTATGAAATGATGCTGCACATAAAGTGCCATTAGGAAAATGCAAATTAAAACAGAATAAGATACCACTACATGTCTATTAGAAGGGCCAAAGTTCAGAACACTGATATGCCAAATGCTCTTGAGAATGTGGAGCAACAGGAACATTGCTGGTGGGAATGCAAAATGGTACAGCCACTATAGAAAACACGTTAGTGATTTCTTACAAAACTAGATATATTCTTACCACACAATCCAGCACATTGCATTCCTTGATATTTTTACTCAAAGGCATTGAGAATTTACATCCTCACAAAACCTAAATATGGATGTTTATAGCAGCTTTATTCATAACTGCCAAAACTTGGAGGTGAACAAGATGTCTTTCAGCAGGAGAAATGATAAATAAATCATGGCACACCCAGATAATGCAATACTATTCAGCACTGAAAAGAGATGAAATATTAATCCATGAAAAGGCATGGGAAGAAAATTAAATGTATATTGCTAAGTGAAAGAAGCCAAGAAGAAAAATCCAATGATATGTCCTTCTGGAAAAGGCTAAACTAAAGACAGATAATAAAAAGATAATTTGTTGCCAAGTTTTTAGGTCAGTTTGGGATGAATGGGTGGAGTACCGAGGATTTGTAGAGCAGTGGAATTATTTACTATAGTAATGTACAATACAAATATACAAATGTCATTACACATTTGTCCCAGCCCAATAATGAATTTTAATGTAAACTATTGCGTTTGAGTGATGACAACTTGATAATGATGTGTAGGTTCATCAATTGTAACAAATGTACCACTCTGTTGGGAGAAAGATATTACTAGTTGAGGAGACTACGAATGTCTGAGGCAGGGAATATGAGAAATCTCTATGCTTTCTGTTCAATTTCTGGGAACCTAAAACTGCTTTAAAAATAAACTTCAGATTTTTTGATGAGGATTCAGAAATGTCTGATGTGTTCAAGGCAAGATGCAGCCATCTCCAAAGTGACAGCTACATTCTGTGTTTGGATAATGATTGTAGAGTTCAGACAGAGTGTCCAGCACATAGATATTAGCTGCCACCTATATTCACTGTCACTTTAACCATTATCTCTCCTTGCCCCTTTTATGTGTCTCTGATGTCTCATGGACAAACCTCACACATATGTATGTTTTCTGCTTGGCCTTTCCCTCTCTCTCTATTTTGCTGTTTTAAATATTCAGTTAAGCTGAAATATTTAATTCTTAGTGTGTTTGAATTTTTCAGTGTATCCATTTGATATCTTCATCCATTTTTTGTTGCTATAGCAGAGTGTTTTTCAACCTTTGTATTTTATGGCACACTTGAACTTATAGTTAAACTTCTGTAGCACTCTTAAATTATGTTGATCAAAAAAGGGAGTAATAAAAGAATATACTTACTGTGTTTTGAATTTCTTTTGAAACTAGTTTAATTAATTATTATTATTATTTTTGAGATAGAGTCTCACTCTGTCACCCAGACTAGAGTGCTTTAGCATCATAGCTCACAGCAACTTCAAACTCCTGGGATCAAGAAATCCTCTTGCCTCAGCCTTCCGAGTAGCTGGGACTACAGCAGCCTGCCACAACTCCCAGCTAGTTTTTCTATTTTTAGTAGAGATAGGATCTCAGTGTTGCTCAGGCTGCTCTCAAACTTCTGAGCTCAGGCAATCCATCTGCCTCGGATTTCCAGAGTGCTAGGATTATAGTCATGATCCACCACATCTGTCCCTTAATTAATGATCTTTAAAAATTTTTATGGCATGCCTAAGATTCTCTATGGCACACTGGTTGAAAATTACTGCTTGAGCCATAGGCGCCAAGCGTATGATGGATAACTTCAATGGGAGTAATGATATTTTTGTTTGTTTGTTTGTTTTATTTTTATGGTAGAGAGGTTATCAGGTCGTTTATGGATTTGAAATTCCCAAGTTCAGGGAATCATGATCAGGATTCTGACAAGAAAAAGACATCTTACAATATTATGTTCATGTGCAATCCTTTATGATTTGAATAAAAATCACTATTTTAAAATTGTATTATAAATTGCCTAATAAAACGATAGTGACCCATTTCAAAAAAAAAAGAAAAAAGAAAATCACTGCTATGGCAAAATATCTGACACTACATAGTTTATAAAGAAAAGAGGTTTATTTAGCTCACAGTTTGGTAGGCTGGTAAGTTCAAGGGATATGGTGCCAGCATCTACTTGACTTTTAGTGAGGACTTTTGTGCTGAATCATAACATGGTGGGAGGTCAAAGGGGAAGTGGACATGTTAAAAGAAGCAAAACATAAATGGCAACCTCACTTTATAACAATCCACTCTCATAGGAACTAATCCATTGCTGAGACAATTAATCCAGTTTCAGAATAGCAAGAATTCACCATTTAGAGAAGGTACCCAGTCACCCATGAAGGCAGTTTCCCTAGCCCATAATGCCTCCCATTAGATCCCACCTTTTAAAGGTCTGACTTCCCAATATTACTGGACTGAAGTTTCCAACATGAGTTTTAACAGAGACAAAAACCTTTCAAACCATAACGACTAATTTTTCAATTCTAGTTTTCTGATGAAATCTCAATTTTGTTTTACATATTCTTAAAAATATTTTTCTTTTTTTCTCTTGAATGTATTAATCATAAATTTCACTACCATGTCTGATGATGCAAATATTGGGGTGTTATGGATGTTTACTTTTGTCTTTTTATTCTCTTTATCTGTTTCTTGATGTCTGGTAAATGAATCGAATGTCAAGTATTGTGTATGAAAACGTTTATGTACTCAGGCAGCATGTGTGGCTCAAAGGAGTAGGGCGCCGGCCCCATATGCTGGAGGTGGAAGATTCAAACCCAGCCCTGGCCAAAAACTGCAAAAAAAAAAAATGTTTATGTACTCAACATGATATTATCTCTCTTCACAGAAGATTCACCCTCTTTCTGGGAGGTTGCTAGTGTAGGAACAGTCACATCAATCTAGCCAGGGACTTAGCTGACTCATTATGCTTCAGACTTCATAAGGCATTATCTACCTCTGGTTGCAGTTGTCTAGAGACCCCAACTATGAATCTGGGGTGTTTACTGGGTGCCTTCTTTTGGGTGAATTCTGTACTCAGTTTTTCCTTCTTCAACACAATGTAACTTGCTGAAAAATCTGTTGAGATTTTTTTTTTTAATTTTTTTTTTTTTTAGTTGAATGGTAACTATGTACATTAATGCCCTTCTGGGGTACAGTGTGGGGTTTTCACATGCAATTTGAAATACTTCCATCAAACTGATCAACACAGCCTTCATGTCATTTTCTCAGTTATAGTTTTAAAACGTTCTGATTCTACTCTTAGAGAGTTTCACTTGTACCCCTGTAAGATAGACCTCAAAAATGGTCCCTCCAATCCCCC
>CAUYQV010020538.1:0-14893 GCA_963574575.1 Galagoides demidoff | reverse complement strand
CAAAACATCAAAAAAGAAGGAATACTTCCCAACACATTCTATGAAGTAAATATCACCCTGATCCTTGCCAAACCAGGAAAAGACCCAACAAGAAAAGAAAACTATAGACCAATATCTTTAATGAACATAGATGCAAAAATACTCAATGAGATCCTAGCAAACAGAATCCAGCAACACATCAAACAAATGAATTATACACCATGACCAAGTGGGTTTTATTTCAGGGTCTCAAGGTTGTTTCAATATATGTAAATCTATAAATATAATACATCGCATAAACAAAATAAAAACAAAGACCATATGATTCTCTCAATAGATGGAGAAAAAGCTTTTGACAATATCCAGCATCCTTTCATGATCAGAGCACGGACGAAAATAGGTATAGAAGGGATTTCTCTTAAACTGATAGAAGCCATCTACAGAAAACCCACAGCCAATATCATATTGAATAGAGTAAAATTGAAAACACTTCCACTCAGATCAGGAACCACACAAGGTTGCCGATTGTCTCCATTGCTTTTTAACATTGTGATGAAAGTCTTGGCCATTGCAATCAGGCACGAGAAGGCAATTAAGGGTATCCAAATATGGTCAGTGGAGATCGAAGTTTCACTCTTCACAGATGATATAATTTTATATGTGGAAAACCCCAGGGATTCAACCACAAAACTCTTAGAAGTGATCAAGGAATACAGTAGCATCTCAGGATACAAAATCAATACTCACAAATCAGTAGCTTTTATAAATACCAATAATGGTCAAGCTGAAAAAACAGTCAAGGATTCTATTCCCTTTACAGTTGTGCCAAAGAAGATGAAACATTTGGGAATTTACCTAACAAAGGACATGACAGATCTCTATAAAGAGAATTATGAAACTCTGAGAAAAGAAATAGCTGAAGATGATAACAAATGGAAAAATTCACCATGCTCATGGCAGGGTAGAATCAACATTTTTGAAATGTCCATATCACCCAAAGCAATTTATAAATTTAATGCAATCCCATCAAAACACCACCATCATACTTGCAAAATCTGGAAAAAATAGTACTTCATTTTATATGGAACCAGAAAAAACCCTGAATAGCCAAGACATTACTCAGAAATAAAAACGAATCAGGAGGAATCATGCTACCAAACTTAAGACTATACTATAAATCTATAGAGATCAAAACAGCATGGTATTGGCACAAAAATAGAGAGGGAGATGTATGGAACAGAATTGACAACTAAGAGATGAACCTAGACACTTATCATCATTTGCTCTTTGATAAGCCCATCAAAAATATAAATTGGGGGAAAGATTCTCTTTTTAACAAATGGAGCTGGGAGAACTGGCTGGCGACTTGTAGAAGACTGAAACTGGACCCACGCCTTTCACCATTAACAAAAATTGACTCTTACCGGATTAAAGATTTAAACTTAAGATATGAAACTATAAAGATTCTTGGAGAGAGTACAGGAGAAACACTTGAAGAAATTGGCCTGGGAGAACATTTTATGAGGAAGACCCACTAGGCAACTGAAGCAACACCAAACTAATCAAACTAAAAAGCTTCTGCACAGCCAAGAACATAGTACATAATAAAGCAAGAAGACAGCCCTTAGAATGAGAGAGGATATTTGTAGGTTATGTTTCTGACAGAGGTTTGATAACCAGAATCCACAGAGAACTCAAACCTATTAATAAAAAAAGAACAAGTAATCCCGTTTCATTGTGGGCAAGGGACTTGAACAGAAGCTTCTCTAAAGAAGATAGGCACATGGCCTACAGATATATGAAAAAATGCTCATCATCTTTAATCATCAGAGAAATGAAAACCAAAACCACTTTGAGATATCATCTGACTCTATTAAGAGTGGCTCACATAACAAAATCCCAAAACTGCAGATGTTGGTGTGGATGAGGAGAAAAGGGAACACTTCTGCACTGCTGGTGGGAGTGTAAGCTAATACGACTCTTTTGGAAAGGCGTATGGAGAATATTCAGGGATCTAAAAGTAGACCTGCCATTTGATCCTGCAATTCCTCTAGTAGGTGTATATCCAAAAGACCAAAAATCACTTTCTAACAAAGATATTTGCCCCAGTTGTTCAATGCAGCTCAATTCATAATAGCCAAGTCATGGAAGAAGCCCAAGTGCCCCTTGACTCATGAATGGATTAATAAATTGTGGTATATGTATACCATGGAATATTATGCAGCCTTAAAAAAGATTGAGATTTTACCTCTTTTACATTTTACATGGATGGAGCTGGAACATATCCTACTTAGTAAAGTATCTCAAGAATGAAAGAAACAATACCCAATGTACTCAGTACTATTATGAAACCAATTTATAATCACTCTCACTTTCATATGAAGAATAGATCACAACTACGGCCCAGGATGGGGGGGGCACAGAAGCAGAGAGGGGAGGTCAGATCGAGGGAAGGTGAATGGTGGGAATCACACCTATGGTGCATAATGCAAGGGTACATGCTGGATCTATTAAGTATAGAGTATAAATGTCTTAATACAATAATTAAGGAAATGAGATGAGGTATGTATTAACCAGTGTGATGTAAACGCTCTTAATTCTATATGAAATCAGCACATTGTACCCCATAAATGCATTAATGAATACATGATCTATGTGTTTATGATTTAATAAAAAAATAAAAACCAAAGCAACAAAAAACAACAAAGCACCATCTAGACACAAGATAAAAAAATCTGGCTTATAACAGAAACCAAACACACTGCTTGATTTAGAGGTGAGACCTCTAACACCTATTACTTTTCTTCCTTCCCTTCTATAAATACTCGAGTGTCCACCGTGTAGTAAGGTCTCACTTTTAAGTTTTCCTGTGAAACAAGCAAACAAACAAAAATGTAATGCTCAGGATTTCTAGTTCGCATTCTTAGTTCTCCAACTGAGAGGACTTGTGCTTGCTTGTGGGGTAACCATGCCTGTGCATGTAAGGAAGGGGAGCCAGTAAACGGCTTCTCAAAGCAGAGCCAGGACAGCATTTCTCCCTGCTTGATCTGGGCTTAGCTTTGGGATTGTATCTTGTCTCCCACTAGGGAGACAATGAAGTGACACTGCTGGCTGGCAGTCCCCTGTGTGGGGATGGACATCTGTTGCCTTCTGATGGATGAGGACCATTGCCATCTGTCTCCCACACATCAACATTTTCTCTCCGCCACTCATGGGCATCTTATCACAGAGATACTACATACCTGCCCTGTGAGTTGCACATATTAGCTCCCTAATATGGAGAAATGTTTTTTTCCCCCCAAATAGACCAGTAATGTGAATCTTCTATTAGATCAGGATACAAAGATGAGTGGAAAATGCAGACAATAGGTCTATAATTAAGAACCGCTTGGGGCTTCCAGAGTTCAGTTCCATCCCATGCCTCACTCTGCCTTCCCCTGCGGCTGATAACTCAAATTAAGCCCTGATGCTGTGCATAGGAAGCCCATGAGCAGAACCCCTGGGAGCTGAGGGTGCTGAGCTGCTCCTCAGGGGATGGGACATGATCATCATAGAGCCAACTGCCAGCTGGAGAAAGTGCACTTGGAGCCATGGGCTGATACTTGCCTCACACCTGGGATTCTGTGAAAGCAGAAAAGCATCTCTTGAAGGTTCCCTCTAGCTCTCCACTGAGACCTATTCCTAAGAGTTTGTGTAAATTGCCCATTTCTGTGACAACAGCCGGTTCTAGGAGCACCAAAGAGTTGGAATGTCAAAGCATAGAATCTCTGAAAGTGGATCATGAACATTTACTGTGGGGGGTGAAGACGAGGGGTGAGACCTTTTTTACTGAGGTGTAGGCCAGATAGTCTTAACCTTTGTCCTTCTTTCTCACTGACGCAGAGCAAAGATACAGCCCTGTGTTCTGTACAGAACCCTGAGTCAGCAGTGTGATCAAATAACACATCTCTATGGACTAATCACAGGATTAGCATCAACCTGTGACTTTGCTATAACATAAAGAAACAGATGTATTTGAGTTGGATTAAAAGTGTGATCTCAACTGGTCTTAAAAGATTGGCTGCACAAAACTGTGTATATAGAATCAGAATCTACAAGGGGCTAGCCTGGGGGTACGCAGAACTGCTTTTGAGATATAAGAGAATCTGCTGAACTAGAGAGACGGAAGAGGGAGATGGTGGGTAGCTGGCAGAAAGCTGTGTATTTCTTGGAAAACCCACCTAGTCTTCATGAAAGTGATCTTTTCAATTATTTTAAAGTAAAAATTTATATCTATATTCTTTTTTTTTTTGATAAGAGTCTTACTCTGTAGCCCCAGCTAGAGGGTAGTGGTATTGCCATAGCTCAATGCAACCTCAAACTCCTCAACTCAAGTGATCCTCCTGCCTTGGCTTCCCAGACTGCTAGGATTACAGACATGTGGCACTAGGCCTGGCCTATATAAGGTTTTATGGCTCATTGTCTTCTTAAGCTTGGTTTTCAGGAACTAGTTGACAGCTCCTTTGGTCATAAAATATTTGAACAGATAATTTTAAAATCCAACCCCAACAAGCTACCATAGATCACTGGGTCCTCCATCAGGCAGTCACTTCTCAGCCTTGTCCTTTTGATGAAGATTTGATGGTTAAAATTTCCCTACCCAGGACTGCTCCAGAGGAAGAGTGGAAACTCTTGGGCAAACAAATCCTACTGTGCTCCATGCCTTCATGCTTCCCTGGCTCCCACCGGAGGCAGCAGTGGTGGAAGACAAGACCGGGTCACCCACGGGAGCACTCACAACACTTCTGAGGGAGGCCCTGGCCCCGCCTGTCTCCCACCCCCCACCTTTCCTTCTCAGCACCAGCTCTTCCCTATCACTTCCCTGCTCTGCTTTGCTCAGGGTGGTGAACAAGCACGGGAAGAGGGGCATCATTTCAACTTCAGACCTGGGTGGCCAGTCCCCTCAGTGACAACCAGGATAGCAAGTACCTCTACTCACCAAATATGAGGGTCCATGAGGGGCTGTTTTCTACTTTTTTCAGTTAACATTTTCACTGTTTATACCAATCACAGTGGCCAGGGAGGAGGAACATGTGTTTTCTCTCTAGTTTTGCGTTTTTGTGGAGGAGGGGGAGGACAAGGAGGATGAGGAGGAGGAAGGAGACACAATTGTGAAGGGGAGAGAAGTGCCACAGGGAGAGCACTGTTGAAAGAAAATTTGGGTGAAAATCAGGGAAGATAAGGGGCAAGATCTCAAATGTGAGAGGACACTTTAGTTGGCACAGGGAGGAGAACCTGGGAAACAGACAGTCCCATCTTGCCTTGGTGCCAAATTGATCCATTTTTCTTCTCTTTTGCTTTCATTGAAATTAAAAGCATGATCTCACGGAAAGCAGATTTCTGGAAAGTCGGATACAAAGACAATCCTTGGGGCAAAAGACAGTTGATATGGCTCAGTTCTTCAGTGCTACACTGAGCAGGGGGAGGTGGCCCTGTCCTCTCTGATGTTAATTCCCCACTAATCTGAGTTCCCACAAACTCCACAGTAGGGCAGTTCTAGTCTGGAGCACATGGTGATGCTAATTAGCTGCTCTGCCAAGAGAAATAAGCAAAAGTTGCGAAAAGTAAAAGCCAAAAAGCTTCCAATTAATGCTCTAGCTGTGAAATATCAGCATGAAGGACCTGGGCCCCCAGGCCTGAGCAGGGACTGAGTGAGGCAAAGGCCAGGGTTTTAAAGCTTCTCTGTCATTACTGTCCCCGTGGGGGTGGGGCAGGTGTGGACCATTACTGTGGATCATTATCCTCCCCCTCAGGGGGGAGGGTAGGTGTGAACCAAAGCTCCATAGCAACCAAAACGGCTCCTGGATGAGTTTATCACTAGACATGAAAACTCTTTTTTGGGGGAAGTCTCAGTTCTTACTACCTGGTACCGTACTCTTCAGATAATAGGTATTTGGTCAGTGATGACAGATGAAAGAGCATTCAGTTTGCAGGTTGGTTTTTGTTACTTCCTAATATGATAAGTAGGAAATAATATCATAATACGATAAGAAAGTGTCTCTTTCTCAGTTTTATTTCCATGGATCTGGATTTGGCCTCTTCACTGTCTATTGTTAGGAATATTAGGCTAAGATGAAGTCATCACAGTAAGTAATAATGCCTTGCACATAAATGGTGCTTTGCCATTTTGAAAGTTCCTTCATGCATATTCCAGAGGACATTAAAAAGCAGGGAATTACATATAGCACAGAGGCAGAAAAAACACAGTGAGCACAGGGCAGGACACAGGTATTGATAGCAGTATTGTGACCCTAGGGGTTCAGGGAACATATACAATGTCTGATCAGAAATAATTGGTCAAGGGGAGCCAAGCAGGGTGGAAGGAATGGAGATCTCTAAAGTGTGAAGTGGAAAGTACAGTTTTCAGATGAAATAAAACTGAGAGTCAGGTGGCACCTGTAGCTCAAAGGAGTAGGTTGCTGCCCCATATACCAGAAGTGGCAGGTTCAAACCCAGCCCCAGCCAAAAACTGCAAAAAAACAAAAACAAACTGAGAGTCAGTGTTTAATGTTACTACCAGGGTCCATTGTTTTCTTGACTGATTTCCATGAAATGCTCTTTCAATTAATTAAGACATCTCCATGTTAAAAAATGCAAATATTCTGCAATATTAAATTCACAGTGATGCTATTACCCTCCCTGACATTTTTATCTGAAAACTCTACTTGTCAATGGCATTCTCAATGTTATCTCAGTTAGAAAATATTCCAGAAGAAATGTCTCCACCCTGTTTCACTGGCTTTCCCCATGAGAGTTAACCCTACACCAAGATACATCCATCAGGCACATTCCAGGTATAACTGGGAACCAAATAGTTCCTGTTTCCCTTACTTTCCTACAGACATTCATTAGTCAAGGAAACTTTAGCAAAAGGTGGTGGAGAAATGAGTTTATTGCCCTTTTCTCCCTACAACTCAAACAAAAAAGGAAAAAATTAGAAAGAAATCTGGATCTTTGCTGAAATTAGAAAATGTATGATAACTTCAAACTATAAACCAAATTATGGACAAAATCAAGTGGGGATACTGAAATGGAAGGATCATTTCCAGAACAGGAAGAGAGCACAGAAATCTCTGGCAGTAATGGTGGGAATGTGACCTGGACTCCTGGCCTGGAGAAACCACTGAAGGTGAGGGGGAGTGGAAAACTGGGAAGTAATCTGTTTTGAAGCTGCTGACCTGATTCTCTAAGGAGAGGATGAAGAAACAGTAAATCACTAAGCAAAAGACCTACAGGTATAGGATTCACTGACAGCTTTGCCAACCTCTCACCTGGGCTAGCCTTTCACTTGGGAGAAGACATCAGAGGCTGCGTGTTGGTACATTGCCAGGGCTAAAGACGTGCTGATTTACTGAGACTTAGTTCTCAGCAAGCTTCTAAGATGTGAAGCTGCCTGCTGTTTCTTCCCCTTTCATTCCCTCCTACTTTGACACACACACACACACACATACCCCTCTCCATTCTCGAGAACTAGCAGTGAAGCTAATAATGAAGTAAGAGAAGAGAAATATAGCCCAGGAAAAATTATTCAGAAAAAAGAACAGAAGAAAAACAATAGAGGAAGCCTTGGCTAAGGGACTTCTACAAGCCTTCACTTCTACCAATGCGGAATACAAAACATTGGTGAAATTGGGCGGCGCCTGTGGCTCCATGGGTAGGGCACTGGCCCCATACACTGAGGATGGCGGGTTTGAACCTGGCTCTGGCCAAACTGCAACAAAAAAATAGGCGGGTGCCTGTAGTCCCAGCTACTCAGGAAGCTGAGGCAAAAGAATCACCTAAGCCTGAAGAGCTGGAGGTTGCTGTGAGCTGTGATGCCACAGCACTCTACCAAGGGTAACAAAGTGAGACTCTGTCTCTAAAAAACAAACAAACATGGGTGAAATAGTCACAGTGCCGCAGGTACACAATAAACCTGGCATGAGCACATAAATAAAGGATAAAAAGTTATATGAAGGGCAGTCTTTTTCTGGTGTGACATTTTAGAATTGACCTTTTTTCCCCCATGAGAATACATAAGCTTTACACAAAATTATCCAAAGAAACACACACACACATGAGTGGATGTACACATACTCATACAGCCAGAGAATAAGAAAAGATACTAAGGAAATATTTACCAATGCTCACTGGAAGAAATGAGCTAAAAAAACCTTCCCTAAGTGAAATTCATCATTCATTAAAAAAATTATTGATTTTCCTATTGATTTAGTATAAAATATGGTTTAAACTTTTGCCTGCTCAGTTCTTATTCCCAAATGACAAATCTATTTATCCATATTTTATGTAAAATGATAAGGAAAACTAGACAATTATGAGGACTTAAAATCATAATCAAAACAAATTTAGTCCTTAGTTCCTCAACTAATTTCTTGAACTCTTAGGAGCTATTTAGAAGCTGATGATGAAGAAAAAGGCATTTCTTCATCACTAGTACCACTAGTCCTTAATTCTTGAAGGGGCTGCAGATTTTCCTTTTTTGCTTCATTGAAAAATTGCAGTTTGAATGTATGCGAGTTTCAACATGAAACAAGGGTTTATTGTTTGCTTGATAAAAACATCATAAGCTGAACTAGCACACGGAACACAGATATCAAGGGATGTTTAGATTAGGAATTTTAAGCAAAGATTGAATTCTTTCCAGTTTGTTTGAAAGGCAAAAAAGAAAACGAAATTCTTTCAAGGGTAAAGTTAAGCCCAGAGCCTTGTTAATACTGTTTATCCCTCCAACCTTCCCCGTGGATTAAACAGAACAACAGTATATGGCATTTGATGCTGAAAAGTAAGGGGTTGCCAAAGGCCTCCACTGTGACGGGCAGATCAGAGAGGCAGAGCTAGACCCGGAGTGTCTCTGCAAATAAGCTCGTTCAGATTATTGACTAGCGTTTCTGCTACTAAAGCCTGCACTTGCTTAAAACTCTAGTAATCTGACAGCCGAGGCTGGTAAAGGTCCAAGGTGGCATCACATAGAAACTCATTAAACACTAAAGCAACTGCCTCCTCTCCCCTGAGCTTCTCAGCGCTTTCACTGCAGGAATTCTAGAAGCTATTTGGAAGCTGTGATTCTGAAGAAATAGAGACATCGTCAACATTTTTTGGTTACGAGCACACGATGTAGCTTGGCTGTATTGCTCCTCCAGCCACACATATCCACCAGCTATCTGCACAGAAGCTGCAAATCTCAGTAGCCTCATCCCTCTTCCTTATATCGCCTTACACATTTCATCACTGAGGCCCGAGCCCGTCATTCCCTGTCACCAAACCTTTTTGGTTTTGCTGGATTGCAAAGATGTTATTAACTGTGAAGTGTTTAAAAAAACTGTAAGTAACATCTTTGGAACCTAAATGTGTGAGCTCCTTTTGTTCACTAATTACCTTTCAACATAGATGTTCTTTCCTGTCCCAAGGGAGTAGAGGCTGCACAGTATGTGGTAGCATGAAATCTGCACGTCGTTCACTGAAACAAAGAAGAGATGTCACTGTCGCTCATCGGTCTCCCGTGTGGAAAGGGTCAGTGAAGAGAGAAAACACATAGGTGTGAACAAAAAAATCGCTCCTAACTAGCAACAGAGCTGGTTTGCTAGTTGTTGAATGAGGGGAGAAAACAGAAAGACAAACGTCCTCCATCCTGCCATGCTGGTGGTTCCTTTGTGGGGCTCATGACGGGGATCATATGGCTTCACAGGGAACGCAATCATTTGATCAGTGAGTCCTTCTGTCATGGATTTTTTTTTCCCAATAGAGGGAGGCATTTTAGTTAAATTTTATCCAGTGCAGTCTTTGCTTCCTTTGGAAGGAAGAATGCAGACAACCTGAGGCTGGAATGAAACTCTTGCTCATTTCCTTAACAGATACGCCCAACAACTTGATCTTCTTCAGAGATAGAGCAAAATCGCTCAAGTCTGCCTACCCCAAGTTCTCTGCTGAGTGCTTGTCAAAAAGCAGTTCAATCAGATTGTGATTTTATTATGTTTCCTAGGGGGAAGGGAATGCTTTGCTAAGGAACTTGTAAAGTTTAATCTGTAGGTTACGTGTCCCTAGCCATGTCTGGAAATCGTACCAAGGCTGGGACTACTTTAATATCGTCGGAACTAATTTCATGTTTTATCTTTCAACCAAAGAACTATGATGTTTCCATGACACAAGATAATGAGTTTGGATGTTACCCTGATACCGACCAGACAGAAATAACTAATTTTCAGTTATTCAGGGATATGGAAGATATAGGCTTTGTTATCAACAACTGGTTATGTTACATCACGTAGTGACATTTAAAGGGTGACATTGAAGCTTTGTGTCAAATACGTGCACCTAAGGGCTGGACATAGTGCTAAGTGCCAACTAAAATGAAACTGACCAACTTAGGTTTTCTTCTGGGGACTTGGACAATGAAATGATAGCATCTTTCCTTTGCTCCTGATATCCAATAAATAAATTGAGGCTTCTTACCAAGAACAATGATATCCGAAAAACCTTGGGAGCAAACATCATCTCCCACTGTATTCCTCAGATAAATCCAAATTCAGTGAGGGCACAAGCTGAGAGCTAGGCTAACAGGTTGGAAATTATAGTCAGAACAACACTGGGAAAGTATTAAATGCTATATACTCAAATGAGGAAATTTCTTCCTTTCTGAGAGCTATCACTTCATTTTTTTTTTTAATCAGAGAAGAAAAATGTGTGGTTAGTTGGGCCCTAACCCTACCCCTCACCCACAGACCCCAAACTCTCTTCAACTCCCAAGCTAGCCTGACCCCAGCCATTACCCAAAACCAAGCCCTAACCCTCACTCAGGGTCCCAAACTCTATTCATCCCCCAGGACTGCCTGACTGTAATTATCACCCAAAGCTGGGCCCTAACCACAGCTTTCACTCAAGGGCCCCAAATCCTTTTCAGCTCCGAGGGCTGCATGACTTCAACCATCTCCCAAAGGTGGACCCTAACCCTATCCCTCACCCAGGGGCCCTGAACTCTCTTAATCCCTCCTGGCTTCACCTTACCATAGAATCACCCGAGGGTGGGCCCTAACACTAGCTCTCATCTGAGGGCCCCAAACCATCTTCATCCCCCCGGTCTGCCTGACTGTAATCATCACTCATAGCTGGGCCCTAACCCTAACCCTCACCTGAGGGCTGCAAACCCCTTTTATCCCTCACACCCACCTGACTTCCACCATCACCCAAAGCTGGGCCCTAAGCCAAGAATCACCGAAGGGCCCTAAACCCTCTTCACCCCCAGGCCTGCCCAACCATAATTCTCTTCTGAAGGCAGCCCTAACCCTAGCTGTCACCCAAGGTCCCCTGACCCTTTTCACCCACCCCACTTGCCTCGAGGTCAGGGTAGTGAACGTGTCCCACACCTCTATCTGTGGCCATGTGTACTTAAATCCACTACTGATAGCAGGGGGACTCACAGAGCAGGTCCACCCCAAACTGATGCTGAGCGACGTGCTCGAAGGTGGACGTGAGGATGGGTAGTAGAGCCACCGTGGTGTAGTTAATATTCTGCGAAACGCCTTTCATCTGTGTCCTGGAATGGGTGAACTTCCCGAGCTTCAGGTTTTCCGAAGTCTTCTGCAAGTCTTCAGCAGCGTTTTCAAAGAATGCTCGTAAGCCAGCCTTCACCAGCTCCGAGCCCGACTTCATGACGGTCCTGCGAGCGAACAGTGTTCAATACCAGAGGCATAATCTGAACATCTGGCTGACCCTGTATCTGAGACACGCACTGCAACCTGGGCATGCGTTTGATACTCCAGTCACCCAATGACACTGTATCAGGAGAAGTGGACAGATGGTTAACATCCAGGCTAGCGACTGACAAGGGCCATTACTTAGTGTGAGAGATTCATTTCTCAATTCTTTAGGAAATGTAAGGAACAATTTAGAATGAAACTGACATTGGTGACCTGTGGCCTATAGAAAGCTGTGGCTGGCTAGTTTTCTGTAAATAGCCAATTAAAAGGAGAGGGAGGTGAGCTTTTCTTGAAGCTCACTGTGGGATAAACAGCTTTTATAAGGACTAGATAGAAACATGACTCATGCTGATGTAGGACTGCTTATAAAGAGAGAGAAACGGTAAACAAGTAAGTCAACTGTGGCTTAGCTGTTACTTGCAGGAATTGATGTCCTAGATTGGACAAGGGGAGGGAAAAGGGACAGCCAGCCCTTTAAAGACAGACAGCTTAATCAGACCACTGGAACAGCAACACCGAAATGGGCCCTGTGAGGATGGAGATTAGCTGTGGGCACCTGAGGCTTTCCCCCAAAACTACGCTGTTTTATAAAACTTAGAATCAGAACAAAACCTACAAGCCCTCTATCATTTTCCATATTTCTTTGTCATTCAGAATATTGTGACAGACTTGCCTCCAGGACAGATGCTTTTTATCTCTAGCATTTTGCTGATAATCATCCCACGTAGTAAGGACAATAAAAACAGGGAAATGCGAATTAGTGGGGCTGACCCTAGTCTTGGAGGTATTCACACTTCTGAACTTTCTTGGGGCAGGTTCTGTCAGAAATGATCAGTACACCGATTGACTTGCATGTTTTAAGAAACGGGGCTCTCTCTCAGAAGGATTTCTATGTTTCAGGCAGTAAAGCTTCCTCATGCCAATTGCAAGTGGCTTCCGGAGCCTGGGATGCCCGGGTCTGACTTTGTGCTATCCGAGTATCTCTACAACACGTTTATTACTCTCGAAACTCCTAAAACTCCTTTTAATGATACTTAACCTTTGCTTTTGGTATCCATTTTTATCCTTGGGCCACTCTTTCAGGTTGCTGCCTTTCTTTTGCACTGGGTCTTGGTAGGTGTGTCTTCCTCCCAACAAGAGGCCTTTTTTTCTTTTTTAAGACAGAGTCTCACTCAGTTGCCCTTGGTTGAGTGCCATGGCATCATAGCTCACAGGAACCTCAACCTCTTTGGGCTCAAGTGATCCTCTTGCTTAAGCCTCTTGAGTAGCTGGGACTATAGATGCCAGCCACAACATCTAGCTATCTTTAGAGACAGGGTCTCGCTCTTGCTCAGGCTGGTCTCAAACTCGTGAACTCAAGCAATCCATCTGCCTCAGCCTCCCAGAGTGCTAGGATTACAGGTGTGAGCCTCAGCACCCGACCAACGGGCCTTCTTAATTAGTGTGGTAACGATAGCTCCTTTTCCGTTCTTTTCACTACATCTCTGTTTTTCATCTCATTATTTAGGCGTTGTTATCAGAATATATGCATTATGTTTAAGATTTCCTCCCAGAGCCCCAGGCCACAGGGCTCAGACCTATCTTTGTCTCTGAGACTTTTGAAACCAGATCTCCCTGCATTTCCCACTGTGGTCACTGGAATTCTATGTGCTCTCTCTCATCTCTCCCAGGATGCCTGTGGTCTCACCACCCCTTTTTGTGGAGAAGTTGGTTTGAAGTGGCCCTCTGCCATGGAAGGTATTCTGTTTTCTGAAAGAGGAATTTCCCAGCAAGAGGGGACAAGAATTGATCAGGTGCTCATCCAGAGCGTTCCGTCTGTGCCATGACAGCAGCTCTGTGTCACATGGATGGGGACAGCGAGAGCTGACTTCTAGAGTCAGACTCATCCAAACCCTACCTTGTCTACTCTGCAGTGCAATAATTCATGAGAGGAGGGGTTAGAGAGGGAATCAGGAGAAACTACTGGGAAAAAACTGGGCAGACTTACCTTGTGTCAAGTGTCTGAGCTAAGATGTGAAGACAGCTCACCATGGTAGTAGAGTCACTCCCTAGAATAAAAGGTATCACCTATGACTCCCCAGACTACTCAGTTTGCCTTTAAAATGTGATATTTTCCACATGTACAAACCAGAGCCCAGCATAATTAACCACCAACACACAAGGTCCCAGCCCCACGTTTGGGGTCAATGCCTTGATCTCCAGCCCGACAGCCTCGGCTTCCCGATGGATGTCAGAGGCAGAGCCTAAAACATTCATCGGTGTGGGAAATATATGTAGTTAAGGGGGTAGAGAGGTCATTGGTCATGCTTTGGATCAATTTTCTATGGCAAATTTAGGTGATACCTTAGTCCCAAAGCTTGGGTTGTCTGAAGGAGCCACAAACAAAGGCAGAATGTGAGTTCAGGATAATGACAGCCAGGGGTGCAGACTTTAGCAACACTTCCCTTCACTTACCAAAGAGGGAAATCCTGTGTCTAACAAGAGCAGCAAGTTTGCAGAACAGGCTGAAGCAGAAAAGAAGGCAATTCAGAAAGTCACAGAGATTCGAGCACTCATCATTTGTACCCTGGCCCTGTCCCCAATGCTGTGAAACAGAGAACAGAAATTGGCACTCTGGGAAGACACACTGAGTTCCTTTCACAGAATCCTCTGGACCACTGTCAGGAGAATGCACGCATCACACTGTCTTGGTGGTGGAGAATCATGAAAACTACCTCGCAGGCAGCTCCACCCTTACTAAAAACCATCCCTCTTTCAACTATTATGGTATTTTTTAGTGACTGTGTGCAAACTATCCCTTGGTATGGAGCATCATATGTTGAAATGTTCATATGCCTGATATTCAGGAATAAACAAAGATTATAAAAGGAAGCATGATTTTTCTATCACTGCAATGGATTGCAAACCATTCTGCAGCCTTTAACTGGGGTTGTGAGGCTTTAGCTGGGATATGAGCTAGCAGTTGGGATTGGAAAAATGTTAAAGGTTCAGGTATGAGAAGAGATTGTATTAAACGAACATTTTATTTTATTTATTTATTTTTTTTGAGACAGAACCTCAAGCTATCCCCCTGGGTAGAGTGCCATGGCATCACAGCTCATAGCAACCTCCAACTCCTGGGCTCAAGCGAGTCTCCTGCCTCCGCCTCCCAAGTAGCTGGGACCACAGGCGCCCACCACAAC
>CAUYQV010020532.1:0-13796 GCA_963574575.1 Galagoides demidoff | reverse complement strand
CCATGGCATCACAGCTCATAGCAACCTCCAACTCCTGGGCTCAAGCGAGTCTCCTGCCTCCGCCTCCCAAGTAGCTGGGACCACAGGCGCCCGCCACAACACCCGGCCATTTTTTGGTTGCAGCCATCCTTGTTGTTTGGCGGGCCCAGGCTGGGGATTCGAACCTGCCACCTTAGGTGTACATGGCTGGCGCCTCAGCAGATTGAGCCACAGGCGCAGAGCCATTAATTCTTTTCCACAGATACATAAAATTTCTTTTCAAAAAAACTTAGTTTCTATTGATGGTAATGTAGATTATCTTCAACATTTTTCTTTCTGAATATTGTTGCAGCCAATATCTTTGTGATGCAATGATTGTCCAATAATGAGCCAGCTAGGACTCAGAGCTTCCCCTTCCTTATTTCTCCCAGTACACGGGACTGCTAAACTTACTGTCAGCACAATCAGCCCAGTGCTGGCAGCTGGCATTCCCAGACAGCACGGTAAACAGTGGCAAAAGGGTTGAGCCTAGGGGACTTTGAATGCAAAGTTTTAGAGGGCACCAAAATCTCAGTAATCGAGATAAGTAACATTTTCATGCAAAATTAAAAAAACAATATTAATGCAAAATCCATGACAAACAAGTACCAAACTTTTAAATAAAAAGGGTGAGAAACAGGGCCATATCGAGTCATATTGGATTTTATATTCATTTTTATTTTAAAAAATATTTTATTAAAATAGAATTGCTTGAGCACAGGAGTTGGAGACTAGCCTGAGCCAGAGCAAGACCCTGTTCATTCTAAAAATAGAAAAAGTAGGCCAGGCCTGGTGGCTCACTCCTGTAGTCTCAGCTACTCCATAGCTGAGTGAAGAGGATGGGGTGAGCCCAAGAATTTGAAGTTGTTATGAGCTATGATGCCAGGGCACTCTACCCAGGGCAACACAGTGAGGCTCTGTCTCAAGAAACAAAATAAAACAAGGCTATTCTTTAATCTACACCATGTGTGATACATTCCTGAACTGTATTATATAATAAAAGTCAACTCTGAAAGGATTCATCTAGCATGACAAACCTTGTATATATGGTTTTGCAAACATTTAAGAATATCTCTGTAGTATAAATTCCTAGGAAGTGGAATTGCTGGTCCAAATTAAATGTACCTTCCTAGTTTTGATAAATATAGCCAATTTCATCTCCTAGGATAATATATCCATTTACAGTCCCACTAAAAGCATGTTAAGTATAAATTTCTCCATATACTTGACAATATTGAAAATCATAGTACTTTTTAATCTTTGCTAATCTTATGGATAAAATAATATTTAATTTTTGTTTTAATTTATATTTCCTAGTTATGAGCAAGATTAAGCAATTTTTATCTTTCTATGTTTTATAAAGAAATAGTATAAGTCAATTCCCTAATCTAATTTTTTGAATAAATTGTTGATATGTTCTTATCGATTCCTTTAAATATTAAGGAAAATAACTCTCTGGCTATTATAGGTATTGCAAATATTATCCCTAATATGTTGTCTTTTGACTTTCTAATGATTTTTTTCCCCTAAAGAAATGCTTTACATTTTTCATTAGTCAAAGTTATTGAGTTTTTTCCTTTATAACACTAAATGTTGTTTTTACATAGGAAGACCTTTATCACAGTAAGTTTATATGCTATTTACCTATGTTTTTCTTCTAATATCTTTATAGATTTATTTTCTCTATTTAAATCCATCTAGGATTTATTTTGTGAATAGAGTAAGAAAGACCTTTTAAAAATGACTTGCCAAACATGATTTATTGAAAACCAGTTTCCCCCCACTGATTTGAAATGCCACTAATATCATATTTTAAATTCTCATTTGTATATGGGGCTTTCCGTGAATTCTTTAATCTGTAACAATTGTCTATATTTCTGAGCCAGCACTACATTTTCAAAAATAAGGTAGATTTTTAAATATGTCTTACTATTTAGTGTTTGTTTTCCCTGAAGTTAAGAATTGTCCTTATTTTTTCTCCATTTGCTCAATTGTTTTTCTTAATGTCATTATCATTAATTCAACCTCAGACTCTTCACTGAATTTATAAATCTCTTCTCAAGATTGATGATTTTGTCAGTTTTATCTTCTTGAAAATAATCTAAATTTGTTGCTTTCCCCTGACTGGTACATATTTGTCTCCCTTTGTCTTTTGTCCTAGTGTCCTGGGATTCCCTTAACCTGTCTCCTGTAATAGACCTCCAGTTTCCTGGACGTTATATTGTCCAGTTTTCTTTGTTTTGTTTTTTTGGTTTAGAATCATGTTAGAGTAAAGAATAGCCTTCTTTAGCTTCAGAAGGAGGGGTGCATGGGAGGTATTTTTTCATATCTAAAAATGTCTTCATTTTGCTCTGTCAATGGAAAGAAGCCATACTCAGTAAAATAATTTAAGGAGGTTTATTCTGAGCCAAATTTGAGGACTATGACCCAGAGTCACACCCAAGAAGCCTTGGGCAAGTGGACTCTCAGTATTGGGGTAACAGTTTGGTTTTGTACATTTTAAGGAGACAGGAATTACGGGTGAGGTCATAATCAATATGTGGAAAACAATCAATACGTGAAAAGGTGGGACATGTGGCAGGGGAGGGGCTTACAGGTGATAGGTGGGTTTAAAGATTCTTTAGCTGGCAATTGGCTGAAAGTGTTAGGCTTTGTCTAGAAGACTAGGAATTCATTGAAAAAGAATGGTTAAGAAAATTCTCTGTTAATTAGAGACAAAGTATGGGACTGACTCATGTGATTTGTTGTGACTATTAAGGACCCCGCTGGTAGGTATTGCATAGCTTTAGGCCTGTTAGTGCCCTCATGAAGGAAATCTCTAAGAAGGGGAGAGATGATGAGGCCTGTCTGGTCTCCTTTCTCATGGCTAGCAACTCAGTTTTACGGATCCTCTTGGCCAAGAGGGGAATCCAATCAGTCAACCGCTTAGGGGGAGCCTTAAGACTTTATTTTAGTTCACAACTCTCATATTTGAAAAATGGCTGGACATAGTTTCTCTAGGTTGAAAGCTATTTTACTCTAGGATTTAGGGTGTTTTTTTCTTTCATTGTTTGGGATTCATTGAGAGTACAAAGAATTAGGTTACACTGATAGCATTTGTTAGGTAGAGTCCCTCTTATTATTTAATGTGTCCTGCCTCCAAGAGGTGTGCCATACACCATGACCACCCACTGCCCTCCTCCCCTCTCCTTGCTCCCTCATTCCCCTATCCCTCATGTACTCTAGGATTTTGAAGACATTGGTCTATTACTTTCTAGCTTTCTGTTGACAAGTCAGAAGCCATTTTTCTTTTCAGTTTTTGGCGGGGGCTGGGTTTGAACCCGCCACCTTTGGCATATGGGGCTGGTGTCCTACTTTTTGAGCCATAGGCACCGTCCCAAGTCAGAAGCCATTTTTATCCCTGTTCTTTTATATGGATGGACCTTTTGGTTCCCTCTCTATAAATCTGGAAGTTTTCTTTGTGAAATCTGAAATTGCACAATGATAGTTCTTAGCCTGGGTCTATTGTAATTCTTCCTGTTGGATTTTCAGTTTGGAAATTCATGTTCTCTGTTTCTGGGCATGAATTATTTCTTTATTCATATTCCCATCTGTGTTATGGACTCAGAGGAGGGGTGGTAAGTACCACTGTTGGCAAGGCTTCTGAGGCAGTGGAATTATTTCTTTAATAGTTTTTCTCCCTTCCATTCTCTCTGGATCACATGGACTAGGCTTCTAGCTTTCTCATCTTTTCTCTCCTGTCTTCTCCCTCTTTGTCTTTGTGCTGTACATAATTGGAAGATTTTTTTTCAACATCGTCTTCAAAATCTTCCGTAGATTAAAAAAAAAAAATCCTCTGATACCATTTTTTTAATTTCCAAGGGCTTTTTCTTTTCTCTCTGACTAGCTTTTCTTTGTAGCATTCTGTTCTGACTTTATGGATACTATATCACAATAACTTCTCATTTTTCTAAGGCCATTGTAATGGTTAATTTTACCTGTCAACTTTGCTGGACCCATGGGGTGCCCAGGTATTTGGTAAAACATTATTCCCGGTCATTTGTAGGGGTATTCCTGGATGAGATTAACATTCGAATCAGTAGACTAAGTAGAACAAATTGCCCTGTCAATGTAGGTGAGCTGCATTCTATTTATTCATTAAAGACTTGAATAGAACAAGAAGGCTGGGCAAGAGAGAATTTGCTCTCTCTGCCTGCTGGTCTTTGAGCTGGGACATCGATATCGTGCCTTTGGACATGGACTGGAGCTTACAACCATCAGCTCTTTGTTTTCAGACTACAGATTTTGGGTCTCCTCAGCCTCCATAATTATGTGAGCCAATTAATTCCTTATAGTAACCTCCTCCCTCTATATGCCTACATCTCTATTAACATGGCTGCCTATCTACCTACCTCTTATTTGTCCTATTCCCTGGAGAATCCTAATTGATATTAATGATAGGTTTTGTCTTGTTTTAGTTTTCTTCTTCTTGTATAATTGCCTTAGTCATTTCTATTTGCACATTTCAGTTTCTGTGACTCATGTTAGACGTTTTTCCTCAGATGCCTGGTGCTCTTTGGTAGTTTTCTCCTTTTTAAGCTAATTAGAAGCTTTGATAGTGTAGGGAAGAGTTTGTAGGGTGTTCTGATTGGGGAGTTTCATTGGGACAATCCTTGGTGTCTATATTTTTATGTTTTTACTTGGGGATTGGTAAGATTCCCCAGACATACCTTTTCCAATCTCCTTCTGGAAGGACGAAAGTCAGGCTGCCGGGATTCTATGAGCAGAAGTAGAAGAAAGCAAGAGTTTCAGCCTTCGGTACTTACAACCTAACTCTGTTTTCTGTCTAGCACCCCTTCCCTCAAGTGTGCCTAGATCCTCCAGACTTGAAATTTCCCTCATCCTTCCACCCCTACCCTTGGGTTACTCTTTTACTCTTTCCACAGAATAAACCTTCAGTCTTTTGTGGGGGAAGTAGGGGGTGGGAAACTCTCTCTCTCTCTTTTTTGACACAGAATCTTGCTCTGTCACCCAGCCTAGAGTACCATGGCCTCAGCTAGCTCACAGCATCCTCAAACTCCCAGGCTCAAGCCATCCTCCAGCCTCTGCCTCCTTGAATAGCTGGGACTATAGGTACCTACCACAACACACAACTAACTTTTCTATTTTTAGTAAACTTGGGGGTCTCATTCTTGCTTAGGCTGGTCTCAAACTCCTGAGCTCAAGAGATCTTCCTGCCTTGGCCTCCCAGAGTGCTAGGATTATAGGAGGCAACCCTGTCCAGCCTTCTGCTTCTTAAACAGTATTTCTATCAGGTCTCTCTGTTTTATCCCTGCTTCATTTCCAAAGGAAAGTGATTCCCCCAATTCCTTTGTTTGGGGGAATTCTGTAGTGTAAATCGTTTAAGTCTTACCTTTTCATCCTGCCATATTAGATTCTGTTTTCTCAGCATTGGAATTCTAAGGTGAATAGTTTTAAAAATTATAATTTCTTACAGGATAGCTATTCATTTTTGTATATTCATTTTTCAATGAGATATTGTAGTGCTTTTCTTACTCTTAAGTTTTCAAGTATAGGATCTCATGACATCAGCAAATAATAAAAACTTTCTTTTCCTTACTAATTTGTATACTTCCTATTTCTTTCTCTTCTATAATTACTCTGGCTTATACCTTCAGCACAACATGAAATAGTAGCAGTGATATGGACAACCTTATCTTTGTTCTAGACTTATTGGGATTCCTTTAGTTATTCACCATTAAGCATGATGTCGATTTGGGTTTGATTATACACATTCATTATATTGAGGAAATATCCTTATTTTTTAGTAAGAGATTTTTAGAAGAAATGGATGTTGAATTTCTCCAAATATTTCTTGGTTCTCTATGGTTTAAAAAAATCCATATTTGTCCAGCCTGGGCAAGAGTGAGACCCCATATCTCAAAAGTAGCTGGTGCTGTGGTGAGTGCCTGCAGTCCCAGCTACATGGGAGGCTGAGACCAGAGAATCACTTGAGCCCAGGAGTTTGAGGTTGCTGTGAATTATGATGCCACAGCACTCTACCAAGGGAAACATAGTGATTCCCTCTGTCTCAAAAAAAACAAACAAAACAAAACAAAAATCCACATTCACGAGTGAAATTTGTTTGTAATTTTCTCTTTAATGCTGTATTTTTCAGGTTTTCTATCAGTGTAATACTGGTTTTGTAAAAGAGTCTGTAAGTTTGCTTTCTCTCTTATACTTTGAACAGCTTAATAGCGTTGGAATTCTAAGGTGAGTAGTTTCAAAAATTATAGTGTTCAGTGCTTTGACAGATGGGCCCTCCTCCCTCCATCAAACCAAATCATAGTTTGTAGGGTGGGGCCTACCTCTAAGCTAGCTCTGTAAATTGTAGTCTCGGCAGGCACAGTGGTAATATTAAATGAAAGATGTGAAATTTACTTTCTGGAAGCTTCAGGGAGCCGGAAAAGGAGGAGAAGGAAAAGGAAAAGGAGGAGGAGGAAGTTAATTGTGTTGTTTGGACAAGAATTTAGTTCAACAGACTATGTTTTTCTTTAGCCAACCATAAGACAGACCTGATAAAATAGGACAAAGTGGAAGGAATTTCTACTACTCCTTTCTCTAAAGCCCTCACACTTGGCCCCACAATTCTGTGGTCTTCCCAGTAACCTTGGTAGAAACTTCCCCAGAGGAAATATGTGAGGCCTTCCCTGAGCCTCTGGAACGAGATCTGGGGTTGGTACGTGCTGACAACCAGCAAAGCACTGTTTGGTTTAGTGCCTTGCTGATCCTTTAATCTGTTGATGATGATAGTCAATTCATTGTGTAGGCTGGGTTTGGATGTCTAAATTCAAACCCTACTGGCTTTTCCGTTTGTCTACGTCCTGAGAAAATGCTAAGATGGAAGGTTGTAGAAAAAGTTTGATATGTTATAAACGAGAAGCTCCTGAATATATCTGCAAATGGAAATTGCTGGCTCCAGAAGTTTGATTTCACCATCAGACAGTGGTTGAACAGGATGACAGGGTGACTCTAACAGTTCTCCAAGTTTGAAGATGCCTTCATGTTCTCCATTGGGCTTGGGACTTTGATCCTCTCCCCATTCCCTTTTAACTGTCATAGTTGACGAGAGAGGCAGTGGTGACCAGGAGCATTGTCCCTCAATTCAAGCACATTAGTGGGAATCCCATGTCTGCTGTAATTAGCTATATGAGTTGGGCAAATTAGTGAACTTCCCTGAGCCTCAGCTTATCTATAAAATGAGGACTGTCCTGGTACCTGCCTCACAAGGCTGACGTGAACATGAAATGAGATGTTGGGTAAAGGCTTCTGACAGGTTGTCTGGCCCAGGAGTAAGGGATTATTACATGTAATCTACTGTTATTGTGGTTATACTATAAGCCTTCTCAGATTGATCCTTATGTCAATAAATAAATGAGGAGCTCCGCTCTTAGGCAAGAGGTTGGTGAGAGGCCTGTCTGGGAGTTAGCAGCTGGAAATTCACATGGCCAGCAGGAAGATGCTGATCCTTGATCCTCCAGTTCTTGCTTCCACATCCTTTGCCTTAGGAAAAATGATAGGAATGTCTCAGATGCTTAAGTTCTCTCCTTTGAAAGTGGACCAGTGTCTTTATTCTGGTTCCAAATGATGCTGGACTCCAGGTCAGCAAATCTCACTGCTACTTCTGGTTGGTCATCAGCAGAGCAAAGGCCACCTTGGTGGAGAGACCTGCCCCCTGCTCCATCTAAGCCTTCTCTGGTCATCACCAGGCCCTTCAGTACCTTCTCCTGACAGCACTGTGCAACTCAGTGGCCTCCTCCGACTCCAGCCCCAGTGGATTCTCTGCCTGGAATAGCCTGGCCTGGCTGCCGAGGGAGCAGTTGGCCTCCTTCTCCCCCCATTTGCCCTCATTGCGATGCCTTCCCTCTCTCTTGCTGCTGAACCACCTTCACTTGCCCTGCGTTTTCCCATCTTTTTCCACTCTTCTCATTAAAAATCACTTTTTAAATCTTTTGTTCACAAAATGTAATAAATGTAATTTATTATTACAAAATGTATTACAAAATGTCATTACTTGGAGTATATGTTCAGCTCTTTTGCTTGTAATAAGTAGTTTTCCTTGGTTTACCTCAAGTAATTCTCTCCCCTTAGTGGGAGGGTGGGTAGCACAATTACTGTGAAGAACCCACACGGTAATTATGGGAACTCCGGCTCTGTAGGCCCCAGAGTGGCTTGGCAGCTGGGCCTCATTAGCAGCAGTACAGGGCCTAGAAGCCAGAAGGGGGCTCAGTGACTTGTCCCCATCTCAGCAGGAGATTGCTTACTCCTTGACAGGGACAGTGACACAATCTCCTTCTGCCTCTGCTTTGGACGCTTCTCTTGCTGCCCGCTCACTTCTAAATCTCTTCTTTCTCTGTATCATGGTTTCAGTTCTCTTCAAGCTTCTGGCTCTGAACAGCGGCTGCTGCCCCACAGCACTGGCTCTTCTCTGGTGAGCAGGGCTTCTCGTGGCCTGCTGGCCGGGCCACTTGCTGGCTGACACTGCTCTGGTTCTCTGCTCCTTATACATTAACCAGTGGCCACAGAGAACATGTGGCTCCGGACTTGCTCCTGGTGCATGTCTATGGCTTTATCCAGGAAACCCCACTATCCTTCCCACAGGCATAAATGAGGTAAATTGGAATTTCAGTGATTCCCAAAGCAGATGATTAACAGAATCTCATAGGCAAATTTTTAAAATACAGATTTCTAGAGGCCACTGAATCTGTAAAATGAGGGGAGTACTAACACCTACCTTGTAAATTGGTGTGATTTCTTTATTCTTACAAAAAAAACTTTTTTTATTTTGCTATGTTTGCAGTGACAAATTATTGGAAATCTAAGGTCCCCCAAATGGGAATTTGTTAAATCAGTAGTTCTCAAAGTCTGGGAAGAAGAAAGAGGAACTGCAAATCTAAATTACCTGGGGAGCCTCATCCCTGATCTGTGCAACTAGGAGGAAGGCAGGAGTTGAGGTTTTCAGACTCAGCAATCCTCACCCCTGAAATCACTAAGTGACTTATAGTATGTCCTTAAAATGGGATTCTATATAGCCAATCAAAAAGATTTTGCAGAAGTGCATTTTTTAACATGCAAAGGAGGTCATGATGAATCATTGAATCTGAAAAGCAGATTGCAGAGCCCCCACGCTACAGGTGGCTCACACCTGTAACCCTAGCACTCTCGGAGGTTAAAGGGGTGGATTGCTTCAGCTCAGGAGTTGGAGACCAGGCTGAGCAAGAGCAAGACCTTATCTCTAAAAACAGCCAGATATTGTGGCAGGTGACTGTGGTCCCAGCTACTCAGAAGACTGAGACAAAGGAGGTTATGATGAATCATTGAATATGAAAAGCAGATTGTAGAGCCGGGCATGATGGCTCACACCTGTAATCAAGAGATCACTTGAGTCCAAGAGTTTGAGGTTGCTGTAAGCTATGACACCATATCACTCTACCAAGGGGAACAGAGTGAGACTCTGTGTCCAAAAGAAAAAGAAAAAAGAAAAGAAAAGAGAAAGAAAGAAAAAGGAAAAAAAAAGCAGATTGTAAAACAAGACTATAGCTGGATCAAATTTTTAGGGGGAAAAGGTACATGCAGACATTTATGCACAGGATATGGAATATATAAAGTATAATTGGCAGACCTGCTGCTTTAACATTACTTGGGAGCTTGATAGAAATATAGAATCTAGGCTGGGCATGGTGGCTCACACCTGTAATCCCAGAACTTTGGGAGGCTGAGGTGGGAAGAAGGCCAGGAATTTGAGACCAGCATGGGTAACACATAAGACCCTATCTCTATACAAAATAGAAAAATTAGCTGGATGCGATAGTGTGTACCTTTAGTCCTGGCTACTCAGGAGGCTGAGGTGGGAGGATTGCTTGAGCCCTGGAATTGGAGGCTACAATGAGCTATGTTTGTGCCACTGCCCAGCCTGGGCAATGGAGTGAGATTCTGAAAAAAAGAAAAAAGAAAGAAAGAAAGAAAGAAGAGAGAGAAAGGAGGGAAGAAGGGAGAATAGAAAGAGGGAGAATAAAAAGAAACAGAAAAAGCAAGAAAGGAAGAAAGAAAAGAAATACAAAATCTGGGGCCCCACTACAGACCTCCTGAGTTGGAATCTTCTTGAGGCTCACAGTTCTAGAACACTGGTGCTTGTCTTGAGTGCTCATTAGAATTCACCTGGGGGGCATGAAGAAAATCCCAGTGCCTAGGTGGCACCGAGCCCAATTAAACCCCAGTCTCTGGGAGTGAAGTCTGGAATCATAAAGCTTAAAATTCCCAGATGGGCCTAATGAGCAGCCAGAGATGGAAACAGCTGCTGTGAGGATATATCCCAGGGGCCAGAGGGATTGCTCTGCAGATGGTGGGAATCTGCTGGTTTTGATATTCTTCTTTCTGTTTTTCTGAATTTTGTGATTTTTTTTTTTTATTTAAGAAGCACACAGAGTTTTCAAAACCTCTACAGTAGTCCAGATATTGTGGCTTAAACTTGTAATCCTAGCACTTTGGGAGGCCAATATGGAAGGATTGCGTGAGGCCAGGAGTCCAAGACCAGACTATGTATGAGGGAGTCCCCATCTGTACAAAAATATAGAAAAATGAGCCTGATGTGGTGCCAGGTGCCTGATGTCCAAGCTACTCAGGAGGCTGAGGCAGGAGGATCCCTTGATCTCAGGAGTTAGAGGTTGCAGTGAGCTATGATGTTACCCCTGTACTCTAGCTCTGGCAACAGAGCAAGAAACAAACAAACACAAATAAAAACTCTACAATAAGGCAAGGCTAATCCGAATTTCAGACAGCAGCTTCAAAATGATATCTTACGGCAAGAGTCACAATAGGAAGGGGAGAGGGACAAAAGGACTAAAAAGGTTGACAACACACTGTTTTAGGCCAGGCACAGTGGCTCATGCCTGCAATCCCAGCATTCTGGGAGGCTGAGACAGGTGGATCACTTGAGTTCAGGAGTTCAAGACCAGCCCAAGCGCTCGGTGCCTGTGGCTCAATCGGCTAAGGCGCCAGCCACGTACACCTAAGGTAGCGGGTTCGAATCCCCAGCCCGGGCTCGCCAAACAACAATGACGGCTGCAACCAAAAAATGGCTGGGCGTTGTGGCGGGCGCCTGTGGTCCCAGCTACTTGGGAGGCAGAGGCAGGAGACTCGCTTGAGCCTAGGAGTTGGAGGTTACTATGAGCTGTGATGCCATGGCACTCTACCCAGGGGGATAGCTTGAGGCTCCGTCTCAAAAAAAAAAAAAAAAAAGACCAGCCCAAGCAAGATAGAGACCCCCTTTCTAAAAATAGCCCAATGTTGTGGCCGGAGCTGTAGTCCCAGCTACTTGGGAGGCTGAGGCAAGAGGATCACTTGTCCCCAAGAGTTTGAGGTGGTTGTGAGCTATGATGCTACGGCACTCTACTCAGGGCAACAGAAGGAAACTCTATCTCTTTTAAAAAAAAAAAAAGGTAAGAGAGAGAAAGAAAGAAAGGAAGAGAAGGAAAACACTGTTTTAGAAGAAAATAAGAAGTCGCTCCATCTCCCCCTCTCCCCCACCTGTCTTTTTTCTTCCCCCATAAGACAGAGGAAACTGAATATTGCTATGGTGCCCCAATCGCCAGCATCATAATAGGTGTTTCATTTATCCATATGGACTGTGGGTGTAAAATACACACCAGATATTAAAGACTTCCTGTGGAAAAAATGTAAAACAGCTGATATTGTTTCATAATAGTTACGCATTGAAATGATATAGTTTTGGTTATCTTCAGATTAAATAAAATATATTATTAAAATTAATTGGACTTATTTCTTTTTCTATTTTAAATGTGGCTCTTACTTTACTTCTAGATGGTCAGAGGCAACTAGAATTTAGCAGACCCACGGAGATTATTTAGACTGGTTGTTTATAATCTTTGGTACTCTCATAAAAGCAGAGAAAGAGATGAAAGAAAGTAACTTCTCCCCAGCCTTTCCTCTGATTGCAGTTTGGAAGGAAAAGAGGTTAAAATGAAGTTGAGGGCTCAGCGCCTGTAGCTCAAGCGGCTAGGGCACCAGCCACATACACCAGAGCTGGCAGGTTCGAACTCAACCCAGACCTGCCAAACAACAATGACAACCAAAAAATAGCCAGGCGTTGTGGCGAGTGCCTGTAGTCCCAGCTACTTGGGAGACTGAGGCGAGAGAATCACTTAAGCCCAGCAGTTGGAGGTTGCTGTGAGCTATGATGCTATAGCCCTCTACCCAGGGTGACAGCTTGAGGCTCTACCTCCCCAAAAGTAAATCAATAAAATGAAGTTGAGGGTATCTTTGCCCATTTTCTTTAGCCCAGTGGTTCTCACCTCCAGCTGGACAGTAGAATCTCCTGGGGGAGCTTTTCAAAATCCTAATGCTCAGCCACACTACCATCCAGTTAAGTCTCTGGAGGACCTCTGTTTTTCAGAATTCCAAGGTCTAGTCCAGATTGAGAACCACTGTGTTAGCAGGATTTGTAATACTTCCTTGGGAACAGACTACAGTAGGATCTCCATAGTTGACCACCTCCCTCCATTGACCTAATTTTCATAGACTAGACATGCCCCACACGTATGTATCAGTACAGCAGGCTCAGTTTCTTACGTTGACCCCCTTATATGTTGACCAATTTGTTACAGTCCCTTGCGTGGTCACCTTCCAGAGGGACTGGGAAAGTAAGGCAGCAATTCTCAGGAAAAAAACTTACAACGATCGTGAGGGTATAACTCAGGTCATTGTCAGTGTTCTTTTTTTTTTTTTTAATAATGAGACTACTTTTTCCCTTTTGTGAATTAACACTGAAAGAACAAGGTTAGATAACTAATCTTATAGATTCATTGCCTTGGCCGCTAGGGGGACTGGACAAAAAAGCATGTCAAAGGACAGGCCTGTGCCCTGGAGAAACTGCTCACAGGGGTGGTAAGTCGGCACTGTCATCCTGTGGACAAAACACAAGCACTTATTGCTATTTTTTAACTTTTATGTAAGAGTTAAATCCTATAAGCCCTCCCAAAGGACTTGACTTTGCCCCAATGAATGAAAAATGATCAATCTTTCTGGAGTAAGCAGTGTAATTGTACAAAATATGTATGGAGTGCTCACTCACTCTAGGGCAAATGGTATGTAATAACTTCAGGCTCATTGCCTTACTTAAATCCTCACAATAATCCTATTTAGTGAACACAATTATTATCCCTATTTTCGGATAAAAAACAAAGGCTGGAGGGGTAAGAAGAAGAGAACCTTGGCTACAGAGCTAGAAAATAAAGGATTTGAATTTGGGCACTCTGTCTCCAGAATCTGCTTCTAAATAGTATCGTGTAGAAATATACTTAGACTTTTGTTTTTGAGATGGGGTCTCCTTCTGCTGTCCAGGCTGGAGTGCAGTGGAGTGATCACAGCTCACTGCAACCTTGGACTCTTGGGCTCCAGTGATCTTCTTCCCTTAGTCTCTCAAATAGTTGGGACTACAGGCACACACCACAACACCTGGTTAATTTTTTGTATTTTTTTTTACAGAGATAGAGTCTTACTGTGTTGGCCAGGCTGGTCTCAAACTCCTGGCCTCAGGTGATCCTCCTGCCTTAGCCTTCTAAAGTGGTGGGATTATAGATGGGAGCCATGATGACTGGCCTTCATTCTTACACTTTGACCCAGAACTCTTAGTTTTTGGACTTTATTCAAGGAAATGATCTGATAACTGCATAATTTAGAACAAAATGAGATCTAGAAAAATCTCAATGCCCCTTTTGTTG
>CAUYQV010020530.1:0-34613 GCA_963574575.1 Galagoides demidoff | reverse complement strand
GGAATGTTGAAATCTCCGACTATGATGGAGCTGGAGGAGATCAAGTTGCTCATGCCAGTTAGAGTTTCTTTTATAAATTGAGGTGCATTCTGGTTGGGTGCATAGATATTGATAATTGAAATCTCATCACATTGAGTATTGCCCTTAAAAAATATAAAGTGGCCTTCTTTATCCTTGGTTACTTTTGTTGGTTTAAAGCCTATTGTATCTGCAAATAAAATTGCAACACCTGCTTTTTTCTGCTTTCCATTTACCTGGAATATAGGTGACCATCCCTTCAGCCTGAGTCTATATTTATCTTTTAAAGTAAGATGCGATTCTTGAATATAGCAGATGTCTGGTCTGAGTTTCTGTATCCAATCAACCAATCTGTGCCTCTTTAGAGGACAATGTAAGCCATTCATATTGGTTGAAAATATTGATAAGCCTGGTAAAATTTGGGGCATTGAGTTGCTCAAAAGTCCAGTAGACATTTTTAATCCTTTCAGTACTGTGGAAATTGGAATTTGATCAAAAGTTTCTGAGTGTGTTTACTTTTGTGCTGGAGGATTGCACTGGTCATTATGGAGGATAGGTTTGAGAATTTCCTGGAGAGCTGATTTAGTTATGGCAAATTTCCTTCAACATGTGAATGTCATTAAAGTATTTAATTTCTCAATCATAGATGAAACTCAGTTTAGCTGGATACAGGATCCTGGGTTGAAACTTATTTTGTTTTAAGAGATTAAAAGTTGATGACTATATTCTTCTAGCCTTAAAGGTTTCAGTAGAGAGATTTGCAGTCATTCTGCAAATACTCTTCCCCTTGTAGGTTACGGTTTTCTTACGTCTAACTGCTTTCAGAATTTTCTCTTTCATGTTAACTTTAGTGAAGTTAATTATGATGTGCCTGGGGGATGTCTTGTTTGGGTTGAGTCATTCTGGGGATCTGAAACTATCTGCTATCTGAATTTCAGAACCTTTTGGCATGTCTGGAAAGTTCTCTTTCATAATTTCATGGAGAAGAGCCTCTGTGTTTTGTGAAGCAACTTTGTCACCTTCAGGGATTCCTATAAGGCAAATATTAGTTTTCTTCAAATTATCCCAGAGCTCTCTGAGAGAAAGATCCATTTTTGCTCTCCATTTCCTTTTGTCTTTGAGCTCTTGGGCTCATTCAAAAGCTTTATCTTCAATGTCAGAGATCCTTTCTCCTGCCTGTTCCATTCAGTTACCGAGGGATTCTACCGTATTTTTCAGATCTTTGAGGGCTGCAAACTCTTTCCTCAATGTTTCAAAATCTTTGGTCATTTTATCTTTGAAATCATTGAATTCTTGAGACATCTTTTGAATAATTTCTTGAGATAGCTTTTGAGTAATTTCTTGAAATTCTAATTCCCTTTTTTCTTCCATTCTGTTAGTCTTATTTGCTATCCACATTCTGAACTCAATTTCTGACATCTAGGCCATCTGTTTACGGATGGGATATTCAATTGCATCTGCCCCATTTTTCCTTGGGGGAGTTGATCTACTCTGGTTATGCAAGTTGTCAGAGTTTTTCTGCTGATTCTGCCCCATGTTGAATTTACACTGTTTGGAGACCTTATCAGAACCATTCAGTCAGCGGCTACCACTGGAGAAGGTGCTGGCTTCTTCTGGTTGCCCAGAGAGACAGGGTATGTCAGTCATCTTCTCCCAGTTTTGGGTGCTGGGGTGACCGGAGGTCAGGGGAACAGCAGCGGTGGCACAGGGCATGTGTGTGGCCAGATCAGTCCTAGTTCAGTCCCACTGGGGTGACCAGGGGGCAGGGGAAGAGCAGTGACTGTGTGGGGAATGTGCATGGCCAGATCAGTCCTAGTTCAGCCCCACCAGGGCAACCAGGGGCAGGGGAATGGCAGCGGCCAGATCAGTCCTGGTTCAGCCAGCCAGGGTGACCAGGGGGCAGGGGAACGGCAGCAGCAGTGCAGGGAATGTGGCCAGATCAGACCCAGTTTGGTCCACTGGGGCAACCCAGGGCAGAGGAAAGGCAGCAGCCTCACGAGGAACACACGGCTGTAGGGCCGGGACAGTGCACTTGGTTCCTCAGGTGGGGGATGCTACTCTTGGACCTCTTCTCACTGTCTCTGTACGCAAAGGGGGAAGGGTGGACTGGAGATTCAAAATGGCTGTGGAAACTTTAGTTCGATTTTTCTGCCTGGTGAGAGGGTGTTCGGAGTCTCAGCAGGGTCCCTCTAGGGGAGTAGACCCCACTGCCTGTAGCTCTTACACATAAGGTGAGATAATAGGTCCTCAGTTCATCTCTTGCCAGTAGGACACTTACAGGAGCAGACAGAAGAGAAAACAAAGAGAAAAACACAGCTTTCTCGGGGAGGGGATGAACACTTTTCCTTTGAGATGTTCCATATACCTGTAAGTTGCACTCTAGGAGTCGCAGCTTGCCTTAGCAGAGGTGTCCTGCAGGATGACTCTTCTCACTTGGCTGGGCTCCTAGTCTTCAACCTTGTTGGTTGTTTTCTGGACTTTATCCTTCCCTCTGGACAGGAACTTCTGCCAGAGGCTCGTATCTGTCAACCATCTTACCCCCACTTCTTTCTTTTCTTTTTCCTGTTGAAGTTCTTATTCTCTAACAGTTCCCTTTGCATTACCTCTCTCTTCTTTTCAGCCTGAACAAGAGTGAGACTCTATCTCTACTTGAAAAATTAGCCAGGGAGGTACACACCTATTGCCCCAGCTACTGCAGAGACTGAGGCAGGAGGATCACTCTTGCCCAAGTTTGAGGTTGCAATGGGCTATAATGATGTTACTTCACTCTAACCTGGGTGACAGAGCAAACCCCTGTCTCCAAAAAAAAAAAGGTCATATCTTTTTCAGTCTCTCTAAATATATGAAACATTTCAGGTACAATGGGAATGACATGGAGCTTGAGTCAAAGATCTGGACATTGGTTGTTTAACTTGCTAAACAATAATAATATTAACTATTCTGTAGGATTATTGTCAGTATTGAGTGAGATATTACATTTTAAAAGACTTGTAAATTATAAATATATAACATAAGAAAGATATTTAAATTACTATCAACCCTCACATGATTATTTTTCTGAACATTGCAATTAAATGCTTTTATTATTGACATAAATGCAATTTACAATCTCACCAAAAGGAGAAATGAAGCTGCTGAGGCAGGCAGGGGCCTGATCACAAAGCATGCACAGGTCACAGTGCAGATCTGTGAAAACTATCAGAGGGTTTTAGGAGAGTGGGGGCATGAACAGGTCAGGTTTGCATTAGAAGGTTTCTCAAGAAACATCACCCCGGCCCAAGCTCTCAACTACATTAGCTATTAGTTTCTACTCACCCTCTGGAACTCAGTTTAAATGACATTTTCTCAGAGCTGCTTCCTGATATGCCAGAGCACATACCCTGTGATTCCCTTTCAGAGTGTCACAAATATAATAGAATAGTTAGCAATATCAAAAATATGTTGCATATTACTAGGCTACTTTAAAACAAAATCATTTCACACATGTCATATTTTCTATCGAAATATATTTATCATTAAGGTTTTGAAACACAATCACTTCTTAATTATACTTTTAGTTGAGCAAGTACAAGTTTTATAAGGTTTTTGTGCTATTATAAATCAATACTTATGAATTATGTGAACACACAACAATGTACATAATTTTTTTTTTTATTGAATGGTAACTGTGTACATTAATGCACTTCTGGGGTACAGTGTGGTGTTTTCACACATAATCCAAAACACTTCCATCAAAATGGTTAACATAGCCTTCATGTCATTTTCTTAGAACAATGTACATAAATAATGGACATAATTTTAAATATAAAAGACCATATGCATATACGTGGATGTTTTTAACACATGTATTTTAATAATAGGTACTTTTACTATTTTAAATTATCACATGTTCTACTTGAAGCAAGAGACTGAATACAAATATGAATCACTTATTTAATGGGCTGTATTTTAAATACTATCAAATGTAATGAACATTTTTGAGAGTAAAAATAGTTCACTGTTTTTCTCTTAAAACTCTGGTAGTAGTACCAAAATCTTTCTGATTCTCTTCTCTTGCTATCAACCCTAGTATTTCTTTCAAATATTGACAGATCTTTTGTGAACAACATGTTTTTCCTGTAAGACAAATCAATTGATTCTTCTTAGCAAGAAAAGTCAGGTCGTGAGAGAAACTGGAAAAAGCCTGACACATTCATCTTAAAATGGCAAGGCAGGGATAAATGAGAAGTAAAAGGTTATGTAAATGAAGGAGGTTAAGACCTAAAAGGTTATGACACAGTTGGATCATTCTCATTACAGAAACATTAACACAGACAGGTACAATCTGCAGGCCAGCAAAATCTAAATTGCACAACTGCACCCAAGGGAATGGAAAAGATTTCAACAGTTTCCTTAAACATAGAGCTAAACAATTTAAGTTCGAAAGAGTTGCTAAGTTATTTAGAAGAACTGTATAATATTTGACAGTAAAATATTAAACTGAAGAGATTTTTTGATCTATTACTTATTTCTAGAGAGTAATAAATGCATTATTCACATATTCTGAATGAGTGTGCATCAATCACTACAAGACAGTCAATCAACTTCATCTTGAAAAATGAAATGGCAAATTCATTTAAATTCAAGAAAGCCAACTTGGGACAACTGACTGTAATTAAGAATGTTCACTGGCATAAGGTCCACTGGATTCATGAATATATAAAAGGAGCCTCAAAAACACTAAAAGTTAAATATCAGAGTTTGGACGTGAATGCCCAATTGGAAAGATAGTTATGTGAGAGAGTGAGTGAGTATGGATAGGTGTGTATAGGGGTGTGTGTGTGTGTGTGTGTAGAACCACAATTAAGGTTACCCAAGGGAGGAATTATAAATCTTTTTCCTTTACTGCATCCACTTCTCACTGCCATCAGAGAGAAGTATATTCTCCATATTTACTCCTCCTATAAAGCAAGTATTTGGAATCTTGTGAGTTTATATCCAAATTATGGAAAATTTAGAGGAAAGGCCTTTAATGAAGAAGAGTATGCCTGGAAGTATAGTATCATGCAAATTTACTTTCTGAAACCAACCTTGAAGCAGAAGGTTCCCTGCCACCCTCTTGTATAGAGCAAAGAATATCCACAGTCAGCCTTTCTGAAAGCACAAGGCAATCAACCCCAAGCAAACTGTGCTTGCTTGTGAAGCGGTGTTTTTGTGCCTTTAGTTTCACCAAGTTTCAAAAGATGGAGCTTCATTAAGAGCAGTTAAATTTGATGCCCCGTGCTTGCTGTAGTTCCAGTAACACCTTCAACTGGCTTCTCCCCAAGGAGTATCATACTAATGTTGTTGGCAGGCACTGCTGCCAATTTAATTAATAGTTTTGACTGCACAATCTTCAAAAGAGTAGTTCCAAATTTAACCAAAGCACTTACCATGATTTTAAAAATTAACACATTTGGTTGCTTTCACTCTTCCAACAACTGTAAATGAATCACTGCCAAGTGCAGAGCACTGAGGTAGGTGCCCCAGGAAAGTACAACCACATGCAAGTATTGAGGGGATAAGTACAGTCAACTAGAACACAGAGTAGAGTGTGGTGAATGCAGGACCATGGCGTGAAAGGCTGTGGGTGTTTAGTGAAGGTAGAGAACACGGTCCAACGTCACTTTCCCTCTACCACCCTGTTCTACTTCCAATGACCTGTTCCCCTATGCCCCTTACACTCCAGGATTCACTTCTTTCCATCCCAGCCGAGAACACAGCACAGACTCAGTTTCTCTGAACCTTCAAATTCCTAACCTTTTTTGTCTAATCTGCAATTATCTACTCTGCAAATTCCTAAGAGAATGTTCCAAACTTTCAGTGTCTCTATTCCTAAAATAGGTATTCTTAATGAATAATTTCGTACAATTGTAGACAAGGATGCCACCATTACAAATTTGAGGTGTCTGACCTCAAAGAGGACTTCAGCATGACCTGTTAATTCCTTGACTCTCCTCAGCAACTCCATCTCTCTCTCTCATTCTGCTCAGCAACTACCCAGAATGTCCAATATTCTTTGTAAATCCACCATTCAACCCCTGCTTCTCACTCTCAGTTCTCACTCTTAGCAGATGGTTGCCTGAAAGGACACGTGAACATCAAGGTCGTAAGTGTGAATTTCCTCAGGGTCTGTCTGGTTCTCATACTTGCTTCCACAGGTCTCCTACCAAGCTGAATATTCCTCCAGTGCTGTACAGCTCAACCTGGCTCCTCCAAGGCCTCCCTCAGTAGTCTAAGTCCTTTTAATCTTTAATTTATTCCTCTCACTAGCTTTTGGCTATTAGGCCTACAAACTTGTATAAATCTCTCCCTTCTCAGCAAATAACCTTCATATAACTCTGTGTGCCCCTCCATTTCTTAGCATCATTTCATTGATGTTTCTAATCATTGCTGTTTTTCTGATTACAAGGATTCATTGTAAGATATCTGAAAAATGCAGAAAGAATAATTAAATGAAAACTGTTTAAATCCTGTGATTCAAAAATGATCATCTGTTAACTATTTAACATATTAGTGTATTTCTTCTAGTATTGTTTCTGTTTATTTATATGTATAGGCTATTATATTTTATAATAAAATTTTAGCTGAAGTCTGATATAGCTCAAATCCAAATGTTTTCTTTTTATTATATGAAGTATATTATGTTTATTACCAAACAGTTCTCAAAAAATACTTTAAATGTCTGCTTATTAGTTCATTATTGCTATAGCATATATTATCTTTCCCACAGTGTAGTGTTAATCTAAAAAGTATTATAAAATATTGTTATCTACAAAGAAAAAAATTAAAATTTGTATTACTTGATAATTGGAAAGTTGGATATTTTATCTGTTTATTGGCCATTTTTAAATCTCTTTTTATGAAGTTTTTATTTTTCCCTAGTTATTTATGAATCTATCCATATCCATTATTTCCCTGCTGAGGGAGGCCTTGGAGGACTCAGGTGGATCTGTAGAGCACTGGAGGGAATATTTGGCTTGGTAAGAGGCCTGCAGAAGCAAGTTTGAGAACCAGACAGACCCTGAATTCATTATTTATGATATCCATATTCAGAGTATCATTTCTTTCCCGTATGTGCACAATAATTTTCCCATTTCATTAGGTGTCTTTTAAATTTATGTATGTTGTGATTTTATATATAATATTTTTCAACTTAAAATACCAAATGTTCTTTTAGATTTATTCTGTTGCTTTTATATGCTGTAAATCATTCCACTTCCAGAAAGTCTACATGATTTTTCTCTTTCCTATAGTCATCAGTTGTTTAATCAGCAGATGGTTGCCTGAAAGGACACATGAACATCAAGGTCGTGAGTGTCTTTATTAGGTCTTTATTCTCGGTCATGGTAGAAGGTATAGGCCAGTGCAGCTTAATATCTTTCATGACAGTTGGTAATGATGTCAGCTGCACTGATTAAATCATTCCTGTCTCCTCTGATTTTTGATGTCATCTTTATCACATTTTCTACTGTACCAGCCTGGTGGCCTTTTCTTGTTCTTCTGCTGTTCTGCTCACTAGCTCAAACAGAGCTACACAGACTGTTTTCCACTCTTCAGAACTTCCAGGGGGAGTCGCTTCCTCCAGTGGAAGGAAGAAGGAAAGAAAATTAATTCTTCCTTCTTTCTGCCTCAGGTGGTGTCATAGCAGAGGGTGCACTTTTCCTCTGACTCTGTCCCTGTTTGGACAGGCCTTTCTTGAGTCTGCCTTTCATTAGATGACCCAGACCCTGGATTCTGGGAACCCTAAACCCCTCTGTTTTTTTACAGTCTAGAGGTACAGAAAGCAGCACCTTGCTGTTCATCTTTGGGCAGCTTCTCCGTCTCTTTTCTCCTGTATAACCCATCACATGCATTACCTCCTCTCTGCTTTAAGTATTCAGCTTAATTTCAGGTTTCCTGTTTGGAATGTAATCTTCCTGTTCATTAATGAATATGTTCTTTTCTAATTTTAATGATTGTATCTTTTATAAAATAGTCTTACCCATGGTTTTTAAAATGTAGATTCCTAATTTTATTTTGGAAAAAATAATTTTTTCATATTAACTTTAAAATTATTTGCCAATTATGTTACATGTTTTCACATTCATATGCTTATACATACACTTACATGAGTAAACATAGTTTGTAATATATTTCTATAATGGGGTATTCTAGGTCTTTACAAAAAAATTGAACATGTACTACTTTGAGCATTTACATTGCTGCACTACAATGATTCTGAAAGCTCTTTGGCAATATCTCCTGCAACTAAATATATGAATACCCTATCACCTAGCAATTCCACTTCTAGGTATATGACTGCCAGAAGCATGTACATCTGTTCACAAAAAGGTGTGTACAAAAATGTTCCAGCAGCTCAATTCATGATATTTTGAGTCTGGACACAACCCAAATATCCACTGTAAGAGAAATATATAAATTATATTATATTCATGTAATGTAATAACACGACGAAAAGAATAGCCAAACTGCTAAAAAGCACTCATAAATACAATGTTGAGAAAAAGAGACCAGACATTAAAACATAATACTATAGGATTTCATTTATACTAAGTTTAAAAAATGAACAATATTAGTCAATGTTGGAAAAAAAAAAATCACATTAGTGATTACCTTGGGTGGATTATGACTGGACAAGAGTATAAGAAATAGGTGATTTCTGCCCTCCTTTGTATGTATGATTTTTATTTTAGAATTTAAAAAATGTATAAGGTAAATCCATATGTATTGATACAGAAAGATATCCAAGTTGTGCTGCTAAGTTAAATAAAATAGTTGCTGAAGGGTATGTAAAGAAAGAGTCCATATGTGTAAAAAGGCATGTATGTGTGTCTGGGTATAAATATATATTCATGTGTGAATACACACACATATACACATATGAGAAAGAGAGAGAGATTTCATTTGATTTTTTCCCCACAAACATGAGCTACTTTTACAATAAAAAAAAATTGTTACTAAAAATTCCTATAAAATGTATGTGTTAATTTGCAAAAATTTAGGAAAATAATTGTACCTTGTAATATTGTTTTCCTAGCCAGAAATATGACATGACTCACCATTTGTTCAACTCCTATTTTATACCATCCAGTTAGGATTGTTAACGTTCTTTCCATAAGCCCTGCCTGCTTCTTGAAGGATTATTTCTGTGCATTATTTATTTATTATGACACTTGTGAATTAAATTGTTTAACATCTAATTTCCTCAAAAGAGAAATCTAACCTTTTCTCTACTTCCTTATTTTCCATTCATTTCTACCTACTCAACCCTAAGGAAGCTGTTCTGGCAGAGACTATCAATTGCCAAGTGTAACAGATGGCTTCCTTTTTTCAGCATGACACTTTTAGATGGTTCTTAATTCATTAATTCAAAAAATATTTGTGGATCACTTGGTATATGCTAGACACAGTGCTGTGCACCATAGGTTCAAAGGTGAACACAAGCCCTAGCCTAGAATTGCTTATACCTTAATGGAGCAAACAATAAATGGGAGTTTATAACATACTATGCCATGTGCTGACTTAGGGAAAACGCCAGATTCTATGAACATACATTAGAGAGGTGCCCAATCCAGGCTTAGGTTATTAGGAACCACTTCTCAGAACAGATGCCGTGTAATTGGCACCTAAGTCTTGTGAGGCAAAGATGAAAATAAAGAGCATTCTATAAGTGAATAAAATTATCTTGTAATCTGAAAAAGGTCAGAATTAAAGGAAAGAACAGCCTATTTCCCCAAATCTAAAGGGATGCGAGTGACTCAGTATGGCTAGATTATAGAATTTAAGGACAGTAATTATAGAAAGTTAGACTAAAGTATTGAGTTAGCAGGAGGTCACAAGGCCTTTAATGTCATCCCAGGGAGACTCAAGGTCAGTGACAAGACACTGAAAGTATTAAAGATAGAGGTTGATAAGATCCAATTTGCATTTTAGAAAACCGAATTAAGCTTCAGTGCGAAGAATGGACTGAAATGGCAGGGGATGGAAGCCTAAAGACAGGCAGCTCCTTGTTCAGTAATATAGTGAATCTGAAGAAAAGTTCTGAGATTCTAGAAGTCACGAAGAAATCAGAGCAAGAAAATTTGGTAACTGACTGGCAGGAGTTAAAGGGAGTCAGGATGACAGCAGAAATTTTCAGACCTGGCAAACAGTGAACAGTGGCTCTGCTCACTGGAATGAAGCAAATGAGAGAGAGAGAGGGAAGCACATGCCAGAAAGTGATGCGATGGTGAGTTCAGCTTGAGATATGGGGCTTCAGAGACCTGCGTGACACAGTGGGAGGCCCTGGGATATAGGAGACATATCTGCAGAGGAGAGCTAGGCTGGAGAATCACAAGCATGTGGTGATGAAGACAGTGAGTGAATGAATGAAATCACAGAGGGTGAGAACACAGACCCAGTGGTTCAGGGACAGACTGTTGAGTTGACTTCAGGTGTGGATCTTGCCTTTGCTACTTATCAGCTCTGAGACTCTGTTCAGGTTCTTTAAGTTCTCTGTAAGGTAGGAAGGTAGGATTCATAACAGTATCTACCTTATAGAATTTTATAAGGACTAAAATATCCTATATCAAAAGCACTTACATGAGAATTCAAGAAATGTTAACTATTATTACTATTGTCATGGTTGCTGTAATTTCAAGACAGACTTTGACCTGTTACCATTAAAACAAAAACAGAGAAAAAGAGTTTACGAGGGACTCTGACAAGCAGTAGCCAGGTTAGGAGGAAAAATCAAGCTAAAGTAATGTCACCTAGGCCAAAGGGGTAAGGTGAGGGAGGAGAATCCTAAGAAGAAAAAGTAGACAACTGTTTAGAACGCAATGATGCAGGCAAGGAAGTAGGACTTACTGACATCAATCTACTTAGTGAGTATAGATTCATCAGTGCCCTAGGAACAAAATCCAAATGACTTTAGGTGAGGTATAACCTACTTAAGGTGAGAAAAATGAAAATAGTCTCTGTGGTCAGTGAGTGTGAAAAGAGAAAGAGATGACAGTTAGAGAAGGATGGACGGGAGGCAGGTTGGCTGGTTATTAATAAAATAGAAGAGATGTGAGAGCATAAATGCTGATGGGACGAAACCATGAGGTCAGGCAGTTATAGAGTTGGGGGGAAGGTGAGTGGGGGTGCAGGGTTAAGGATGAGGTAAAAGGAGATGGGACCCAGGACACAAGAGCAGGAGGGGCCTGGGGAGAAGATAGGACGTCCATAGGAAGGATGGGAGGTGGGGAAGGGGCAGAGGAGGGCAGGTTTGTAAATGTGAAAGGAAGAGTTTGAGGAACAGTCCCTCTGATCATCTATTTTCTTTCTGAGTGAACTGTGAGACAAAGAGGGCAAAGGCTTGAGGAGAAGGAAAATTTGAAAAAATTTGTGGGAATTGAAAGAGGAAACCAATAAGAGTTATTGGGAAAATCTTCCAGGCAGCTTTTGGGACTCAATTATTGTTTAAACTGTAAATTAAATTCACTGACCATCAGCCTGTTGGCTTGTGCTAATTTTCTCCACCAACACTTAGCAGCCTAGGAAATAAAATGGAACAAGTGGGCACTGAAATAGGCTTAAATTTTGGTTTTGCCGGTAGGTTCAGGGGAAGGGGAAAATGGCAAGAATTGAGAGAACTGGTCAGAACAGGGTTCAAATTTTAGAGCATAGACAGAGAAGAAAGCGAGGAAAAGAGGGATCACTGATAAAGGCAAAAGGGTCACGAAACTGTAGATCCTGATGAGGTTGAGGAATAGTGATGGTAAAAACTAGAAGGATAAGGGATTGTGATGGAAGAGCAAGTTGCGGATATTTCAGAAAAGGAGTACCTTGTGATGGAAAGGTGATCTGGGCTAGAAGCAGGGAAGTGGCTATCTGAAATGGAATGAGTATGAAGATCATTGGAGTAGAAATATCCAAACTAACAAGAAACTACTCTGCTTGCTGGGAAACCCAATGATCTCTTTACCAGAGAGATAATGGCAAGAAAGAGATGGAAAGATGTATCTCCTGCCAAAGTGTACTGTGAATAGGATGTAGTGATTGAAAAGTTCATGAAAGCAAGAAAGCTGAAGAGGTGATACTATGAAAGTATCGTGAACTTCAAAGAAGAAAAAATGAGGAATTTTGTGTTCAGGCAAGACAACGTTGGGAAAATGAGTGGCATCCACTTAAGACAGCTGCTAGAAAAGCCAATTTTCAGTGAAGACCAAGGCAGAGAGTAAACACAGAGGAGAAGCAGATCTAATAAAACAGGTCTCACAGCGGGTGGTGTGCAAATGGTTTAGATGTGATGAGGAAGGGGAGGGCAGGGCAGACCAGAAGAAGCTTTTCAACATGAGGATGAGAATGTAGAAACCTACACACCGAGAGAGGCATTTAAATTGAAGGCAGTGACCACAAATGACAAGAAGATGAGGCATGGCTGCAAACATTTTACTGTAATACACTGCACCGTGGACACTCTGCTTTCAGATCTTTTCTTTTAAACTTATTTTGCATTAAAGATCTGGATTATATCATATAAAATATAATTCTAATCCTATTGTTCATCCTTCTGATTAAAATCCTCCACTGTTTCATCAAAACTACAGTGCTAACTGCAAACTCCTAAAATTAGCATCACATACAAGTTTCTTCAATTACCTGGCTCCTGTCCACCTTCCCATTCTGTCCCTCCTGCTGCAGTAAACTACACGATACTTCCCCCAAACTTCACACGCTCTAAATGGAGCTAAGGAGAAAAGAATATTCCACGTGGAATAAACAAGTTGAAGAGATGTAGAGATGGAAGCATTCCGAAATGTCAAGAGGTGTAATTTTAACTGTACTATAAAACATAACGGGGTGATAAGACAGCAGCAAATGAGGGGTCCTCGTTGCTATGATGCTTGAACATTGTACTGCCTCTCTGAAATGTGTTAGATTATAGGGGCATTAATTTTTCTCAAGAAGTTTAATTTCATTTTTTGTTAGATTACACTCGTCTGATGTCGCTTCTCATAATTACTATCATATGACTTTTTCTTCTTCTTTCCAAGTTCTATAGTCATTTTTTTTTTTGAGGTTTGGAGGCATATTGTTTTAGAAGTACCATTCATAGCATGTAATTCATAACAGGCACCTTGCAAAAATGTGTGTTGAGTTTGTATATTTTTCAAAGATAATGAAGAGAAAGATTTAAAATCTGTTCAAACATTTTCTGGCAAAACGTATGAGAATCATGCCAAAAGGAATTGCACGTTGCATGCCTTCAATCTGTTCTTGAAATATTTGTAGATACAGGCAACATCTGTTCCACTGGACAGAGATGTACCATAAGCACTAATAACTTTGGAAAGACCTGACTTTAAAAGTTTGTACTTGGGAAATAAATATTTATTAAACAGGTACATGTGAAAGTTCTCTTCCACATAAATGTAAAAATAAATTAATCACAGAATAAAAAATAAAATATTTCACAAAATAAACCAAAGTCTGAAATGTAAAGAATGTTTTTGAATGGATTTAATCATGCATTCAATAAGTATACTGGAAAAATACAATATTGCCGTTTCTTTCTATTAAGCATAGACAGGGAAAGCAGAGAGAGAAAGAACTAAAGGACTGCTCTGTACACTCCATGTATACAAAATATGTAAAAGAAACCAATATCGGGCAAAAGCAAAAGCTTGGTAGTGTCATGAGGAGATGAACCCGAGTAAAAACAAAAACCAAGAATATGAAAAATGTTGAAAAAGTATCACTGAACTGCAAATAAAAAGGCAATGATTCAGTAGCGATTCTAACATTCATGAAAACTCCACCTGGCCTGAGTTTAATAGACACTGTAACTACATGTGCAACAGCAATAATCAGATTAATCAATGGGCATAATATTCTTACAGAAAAGTATAACTCTGAATTAAGCTGGAAATAAGATTTGAGGCCAGGAATTTAAGATCACCATGGGCAACCAAAAATTTAAAAATTAGCCAGGTGTGGTGGTATGCACCTGTAGTCCCAGATGCTTGGGAGGCTGAGCCCAGAAGTTTGAAGTTGCAATGAGCCATGATAATGTTACTTAACACTTTATCCCAGGTGACAGGTGAGACCCTTTCTCAAAGAAAAGAAAAAAAGAAGAATCTACCTGTTTCACATTGCCTCTCAGATAAATTATATGAACTGATAAACATTTGTTTTATGGCCAGAAGAAATGTCTTTCACAATGTGCTAATTGTCATTTGGCAGCATTTTTTGGATTTCAGGGAGTCATTGATCCCCAAGCCATGAAATCCACTTGAGTGAGACATGGCACTTTTAAGATGAAAAATAATAGAAGAGAAAATATTAAGTAACAATACAGATAGTAGTAGTAAGACTTCTTTGCTAATTTTTTTAAGCGTATGTATAAGAAAGTTATGGAATATATATTTTTTTATGGTAGCTCACAATTCAAAAGGTTTGAAACCCACTGTCAAAGGGAAAAACTGCATGGAAAAGTTAATACTTGCTTCTCCTTGAAAACTGACCTAATTGTAATTGGATCTAAAAAAGAAGATCTAAATCAGAGAAGATCCAGGGCCAGATAAAGTCTTTGGGATTGCAGACTCTTCTGAGGACCAGAAGCACAGAAATATGGCCAAGGAACAATCTCTGAGAACTGATGGATAGTAAGGTGCAGATTGCAACTATTGCGCTGTTTCTATCCACAGACCTGGGGGAGACCAGCCCGGGCATTGGAGGAAGATGGGGCCTTCTCCACAGATGCCTTAGAGTATCCAAGGAAATTATAGCAACACAGTACATGGCTAGTTTTATGAGCAATAAAGAAGATATAGCTTGTTAAATATTATCATAAGGTATAGTACATAATATCAGTATGCCACGGTTCTGTGGGTATTGGTAACCATATGCTAAATATCTCTTGTGATTTTGGATTTCATGTGCCTAAGGCAAAGAACAAAACCCAGCATATCTAATGAGTGAAAAACTATTGTTATATACAAAAACCAGCATGTCTAATAAGTGAAAAACTATTGTTATTGTATTTGTACATAATAGCACTTTATTTATCTAGCCTGATGAAAACCTGAGAGAGAGACTTGTAAGGATGACTGTCCTGGGGCGGAAGACTGGGGGGGCTAGGAGACACGTGAGGAGGGAGGCTTGATTTTCACTGTGCATACATTTACATTTGAATTTTAAACTACGTACACCTTACTGGTTCAAAAAATTGTAATGTGCATGTAGGAAAACAAGCGTCTCACCTAAGTGAACTTTCTAGATAAACTAAGTTAGCTCTGTATAAAGAAACCTCATTGATTGTTTAGGCAATAAACATTTCTCCTGTATATTTTTTGTTAAATATCTCGGATTTTCTCTTACTAATACCATGTCTAAGCCCCAGAAGTTGAATTAAGATTAGCAGACACCAAGCCAGTTTCCTCCCTGACAAAAAGGGAGCATTTGGAAGGTTCTGAGACAAGTTTTTTCCTTATTCTACCTAGCTGTCCATTTCCTCCTTTGGAATCAGTGTGATATAATGATATAAGAAGCTGCAGCAACCTAGTGTTTATGACGATGAGGCCAAGGGCATTAGAGAAAACACTTGACCCAGGACCTTGTTATGGTAGCTCAGCTAAATCAACTGCATAATTGCCTCCACCCATAAACTGTATAAGTAAACAATGAGTTCTCTTGCGGTTTAAACCTCTGCTAGTTGAACTTTCATTAGTTTCAGCTAAACCCTAATGTACTGCTGATATACACTGAAATATATAGTTTTAATATAATAATTTTGAACATTTTTATAAAATGTATACTTTCCCGCTGAATGAAATAGAATACATTAATTTTCATTTAACTTTTACTTACTGCTTTGGTATTGCCCTTATGAGCATAAATTATCATACTTTAATGAGCAAAAAATAAATACAAGCACAATATCTTATTCATCTTTTCATCCTTAATACTGCTAGCATAATGATAATACCTTGTCATACAGTGGTGGTCAATTATGAATTAATTATTAGTTAATAAAGCATTTCATTACAAACTAAGGGGTGCTCTTAGCAACTTCATCAGAGCAGGGCACACCCAAACCACAGGGATATGGAAACTGCTTGGGCAACCTATGGGCAAATGGGGACTAGCACATTTCTTTCTGGTATGGTTAGGGATTAATCTTTGGGGATCTAAGGCAGACCCACAGGACAGTTCCTGCAAACCCAGGTCTTGATTATGTTGCTCAGGGGCACAGAAGAGAGATTTGAGTATTATTAGTATTATGAGGCAAGGGTACACAAATGGGCAGATCAGGAGAGAGAGTGCAGTGTGAGTTCAAGCCACAGTGTGCTTGCAGAACAACTGTCCCCACCTCCACGAGGGCTATACTTTCAGCTCAGGCCAGGGCTGTGGCAGAGAACTACCTTACCCACATCATAGTCATGCAGGGAGCTAGGCCTGGCAGCAAGCTCATCCAACCCAGCCCCTCCCATTCATACTCCCCCACTGACCTCTGCTATAGTAGAGAATAAGAACTTCTGAAGTTCTGGGACCTTATCCACCACTTGGGCAATTGCCTCCACCCATAAACTGTATAAGTAAACAATGAGTTTACCTATTAAGTGTTTCCCTGAGGGAAAAGACCTGGACACAGAACACAAAAAGCAACACTGCAGCTTGTTCCTTCTGGCAAGGGCCACCTACCAACAGGGATGTCAATTTTCATGCCTCCTATAGTATTTACTGACTCAGTCATACAGAATGTAGTTGAGTCTCACCCACAAGCACTACCTACTGTCTCAGAGATTAAATAGGTATGCCATTATTTAAATTAAAAAAATTCAAAAGTAACAACTAACAGCTGCTCCCAATGGAAAGAAATCAGTGAAAGAACACCAGAAACATGAGCAGTCACACTGAAAGGATACCTTCAAAAGACAATGGCTATTCCAATGAAAACCAACAAAAACGAGAATATTGAAATGACTGATAAAGAATGTCAAATGTGGTTTGTAAAAGAAAATAGAAAACCAAAACAATGCAAGAAATGAAGAAAATTTATTAAAGAAACTAAATTTATTTAAAAAATTAAACAGAGCTTCAGGAAATAAAGAATTTATTCAACGAAATATAGAATATAGTGGAAAGCTGTAACAGTAGGCTAGATAAGGCAAAAGAATCTCAGAGCTAGAAGACAACACCTTTGAATTAGACAAATCACTCAAGAAGACCGAACAGAGAAACAAGAGGAATGAACAAAGTCTACAAGAAACATGGGATAATGTAAAGAAGCCAACCCTATCATAATAATCATAGGCATCCCTAAGGGTGAAGAAAACACAATGACTGGAAAGCCTGTTTCAGGGAATACTCAAGAAGCATTTCTTAGGCCTTGCTAGAAATATGGACATACAGGTGCTACCCCACTTATCAATTCCTTCAATAAATGTGAATGGATAGAACTACCCTCATTTTTGATTAAAAAAAAAAAAGACAGACATAGGCTCTGGATGAAAAAAATATATAAGCCAACCATCTTCTGTCTCTAGGCAAATATCTAATCCACAAGAACTCATTCAGAAGGGATGGAAAACAATATTCCGTGCAGACACAAACCAAAAGAAAGCTGGTGTAGCCATTCTCATATCTGATAATGCAGACTTCAAAGCAACAATAGTAATGAAAGACAAAGATGGTCATTATATAATAGTAAAGGGAACAATTCGGCAATCTTCTTATTCCTCAACAAGAAGACATAACAATCCTATATATTTATACACCTAAAATGGGTAACCCAGATTTGTAACTCTACTAGAGCAAAACAAAATGATAAACATTGGAATAGCCAAAGACTTCAACATTCCATTGACAGAACTGAACAGCTCCTCCAAGCAGAAAATAAAGAAACATGGGACATAAGTGAGGATTGAGAACAAATGGGCCTAACAGACATTTACAGAATATTCTACCCCTAATCACTGAATATACATTCTTCTCATCAGCACATGGAACATTCTCCAAAGCTGTTCACATCTTAAGCCACAAAATATATCTCAACAAATTTTTAAAAAATAGGAATTATGCCATGTACTCTTCCAGAACACAGAGGAATAAAATTAGAAATCATCTCTAACAGAAACACTCAAGTCTACACAAAGTCCTGGAAATTAAGCCTAATTTCTATTTCTGAATGATTATTACATGAAGGAGGAAATTAAGATGGAAATCATATGATTCTTCAAACTAAATGACAAAAGAACATAAGTTATCAAAATCTAAATCCAGCAAAAGCAATGCTAAGGACAAAATTCATAGCCTCAAATGCCTACTTCGAAAAAACAAAAAGATTATAAATCAACAATCTAAGGAATCATTTCAATGAATTAGGAAAGGAAAAGCAAACCAATCCCAACCCAGCAGAAAAAAATAATAATAAGGTCAGGGCAGAATGAAATGAAATTGAAAGCAAAAGAATTATACAAAATATTACTGAAACAAAAAGTTAGTTCTTTGAAAAGATAAACCAAATTGATTGACCTCTTACTTGATTAACTAGAAACAAAAAAGAAAGAATCCTAATAAGCTCAATCAGAAATGAAAAAGGACATTTTACAACTGATGCTACAGGAATACAAAACATCATCTCTAAATACTATAAAAACCTCTCAGCACATCAACCGGAAAAAGTTGAGGAAATGGATAAATCACTGGAAACACAAAACCTCCTTAGGCTCAATTAGGAAGAAACAAACATCCTAAACAGACCAATATCAAGCAATAAACTTAAAGCAGCAATAAAATCTTCCAATGAAAATAAGTCCCAGGACAGTTGGTTTCATAGCCACATTTTACCAGACCTAAAAAGAGGAACTGGTACTTATGAGGTCAGGCAATTAAGTTTATAAACTCATCCTAGAAAGAGTGCTACATACCTTACTGCTGAGTATCACTATGGTCACCTTCAAGGTCCACCTCTTGGGAAGCTATACACTGTCAGTGCTTAGTCCATGCTTCCAAGCAATTTTGGAACTCTTTTTTCTGGAATAGCCATCAGAGGTGTCATTGTATGAAGGTCTGATTATTAAGTTCATGAGCTCATCCTAAAAAAAAGTGCTAGATACCTCATTGCTGAGTATCACTATGGTCATCCTTGAAGTACTCTCCTTGTTCATCTGGTGACTCCAGTGATATTCAACAATGAGGCATCTAGTACTTTTTCTAGGATGAGCTCATGAACTTAATTATCAGACCTTCATACAACGAAGCTCTGATGTCCATTCCAGAAAAAGAGTTTTGAAATTGTATTGAAGATGAGCTAGGAGCTAGCACTGATGCATAGCTTCCCAAGGGGAGTACCTCAAGCTGATTACAGTGATATTCAGCACTGAGGTATGTAGCACTTTTTCTAGGATGAGTTTGCAAACTTAATTGTCTGACCTCATATACTGCAGAAATTATTTCATAATGTTGAGAAGAAAGTAATTATCCCCAACACAATTTATGAAGCCAGTATCACCTTGACACCAAAGTCAGGATAAGATACAACAAAAAAAAGAAAATTACAGACAAATATCCCTTATGAATACAGATCCAAAATTCTTGATAAAATTTTAGCAAACCAAATTCAGAAGTACTTCAAAAAAAAAAAAAAACAAAAAAAAATTCACCATGACCTAGTGAGCCTCACCCCAGGATGCAAAGGTGGTACAGCCTATGCAAATATACAAAAGTAATTCCCCACAGATACAAAGACAAAGACCATGAGATCATCTCAATAGATGCAGAGAAAGCATTTGACAAAATCCAGCACCCTTTTATAAGAACTCTTAACAAAATAGGCATAGATGAAACATATCTCAAAATTATGAAAGCCATATATGACAAACCTATAAACAACATCACACTGAATGGGGAAAACTGAAACAGTCCTATGTGGATCTACAACTACACAGGGTCACCCACTGTCAACACTTCTGTTCAACACAATGCTGGAAGTCCTCGCCAAAGCAATAAGATATGGAAAGAAATCAGGGGTATCCAAGTGGGGTCAAATGATCATTCCTTGCCGACAATGTGGTCTCACATCTAGAGAGTCCCAAAGATTCTGCCAAGAAACTCCCGAAATTGAAAAATAAATTCAGCAGAGTCTCAAGTTACACAATCAATATTTAGAAAGCAGTAGCATTCCTATACACCAACGACAATGAAGCTGAGAGTGAAATCAAAGTCTCCATACCTTTCACAATAAGTACTGTCGCGACCCATCGGGCTCCTATGGCCCTGGTCTGGGTTAGTGCAGGAAGGAACCAGGGAAGAGGCAGATTAGAAGTACGAGCTTGTGGAAGGCAGGCTAGTCCTTACTTCCCTGGTAGCCCCGAGCAACCTCCGCACCAGCCTTTTATTGAAACGGAATAATACAGGTGAGGGGAGTAATTAACAATGACTACAAGCTGAGGGCACGAGCTCTTCTTCCACAAGGAACTCCTGTGGAGGAATGGCTCAAGGTCCACACCTCAGCTGCAGATCATCTTGCTCAGATGTCATCTGGCTCTTGGCGTCTCCTACAAAGTACAAAGAAGATAAAATTCCTAAAAATATTCTTAATCATCTACAAAGTGAACTATGACTCAGTGACGAAGGAAATTGCAAAGGATGTAAACGGATGGAAAAACATACTATGATCATGGATCAGCAGGATCGACATTGTTAAAATGACTACACTACCCAAAATAATTTACAGATTCAATGATCCCCATGGAAATGCCAACATCATTTTCACAGATCTAGGAAAAATAACTCTATGCTTTGTAGGGAAACAGAAAAGGACCTGAATAGCCAAAGCAACTTCAAGCAAAAAGGAAAAATCAAGTGGCATCACATTCCCAGTCTTCAAGCTATACTACGAGGCCATAGTAATAAGAGCAGCCTGGTACTGGCACAAGAGCAGAGGCACAGACTTTTGAATCAGAACAGAAAACCCAGATATAAAACCACCCACATATTGGCATCTGATCTTTGCCAAAGCAGACACAAACATACTCTGGGGGAAAGATAGCCACATGTAGAAGTTTGAGACAAGATCTGCAGGTGTCATCACTCACAAAGAATTAACATCCCCAAGGCAACCACAATAACAAAAAAAATTAACAAATGGGACCTGATTAAATTAAAAATCTTCTACCCAGCCAAGGAAACAAGTAATAGAGCAAATAGACAACCTGAATGCATACATTTGAATGTATACATTCAACAAAGGCCTGATAACCAATATCTATAAAAAATCATATAGAAATTTCTTGCCAATCAGCAAAAAAACCCAAACAATCCCACAAGAAAGTGTGAAAAAGACATGAATGGAAGCTTTTCAAAAGAAGATAGATAATGGCCAAGAAACATATGAAAAAATGCTCAGCATCTCTAATCAACCAGGAAATGCACATCCAAACCATAATGAGCTATCACCTAACCCCCCACGGGAACAGCCTTCATCAAAAATCCCAACACAGCTGATGCTAGTGTGGATGCAGATAGAAAGAAACTCATATACACTATTAGTGGAACTGCAAACAAGTACAACCTCCCTGGAAAGTTGTATGGAGGAATCTCAAAGAAGATGCCCACCTGAAAATACTTGAAAAAATGCAAATGAGAAAAAGTAATGTATGGAGGTATCTCAAAGAAGTAAATGTAGTCCTCCCATTTGACCCAAGAATCTCACTATTGGGTATTTCAAATAAATTTGAAAATAAAAAAATATAGTCATTAGTACTTAAAAAAAAAAGATAGATGGGCTGAATAGCAGGATAATTATACCTAAAAAGCATATGAGAACACTAGGGTAGTAAGGCAATGGGTTCTTCTATAGTACAGCACAAAGAGAAAAACAGACTGGAGGAAAATAAGTGGGAAAAAAAGATCCAGAAGGCCCATCATTTATCCAATGTGAGTTTCTTAAAAGGTGAGTATGAGGAAAGTTAAACATAAAAGAGACTAGTGAGGAGAGTGCTTAGAGTTGAATAAACACAGAATTTTTCTGTTTAAAATGGAATCTAAGGGCAAGAAGGATACACAAAAAAGGAACTTTGTGCCTAAGGAAGCAAAATTTTTAGTTTTTTACTCTACAAAAGAAATTTTAGCAGGTAACATTCTCTTTACTATGCATCAGGCATTGTTTGTTCTAAGCTAGGGTAGTCAGATTAGAAAATAAAAGTACACAGAAAGATCACCTATATATCTGTCTAACAAGGGTACAAGTGGACTTTTCTAGAATTAGAATATAAATGTTTTGATACAATGACTAAGCAAATGACATGAAATCTATGTTAATCAGCTTGATGAAAGTATTTCAAATTGTATATGAAAACAGTACAATGTACCCCATGTTTGCATTAATGTATACAGCTATCAATTAAAATAAAAGAAATATTTGTTAAATGACTCAAAAATGAAATCTATGAAATAATCTAAAACATGGTACCTTATGGAGAGGCCTGGTTACTGTTGATTTCACTTCACGTTTTATAAGATTATGCTTTACAAAATTAGTCTTTGCACTTAAAACTACTGCTAACCCAGCCGTGGATTTCCGCACCACACCAAGACTTCACCTGTGTATTTAAAGGTTTGATAAAAGGGTTCAGACACCTGAAAGAAACACCAGGTTCTCCAGGTGAATATTGTGTGAGCCTTTATTAGGGATTGGAGGAGTAGGGGTGCTTTGGGCCTCAGTGGGAAACATTGTCAGGGACGCTTGATCTGATCCTATTTGTCTGTGAAGTACAAGGACAAGTTCTTGTCCCGGTAGCAATACGTGTGCTTCACTGTGGAGCCACCACAGCCAGCAGCCTCCTGTTGGACAGCTGCTGGTGCACGGGCCTAGGCAGGAGAGGGTGGGAGACCAGCCCTTGCCAAATTCTTTGTTGCTGCCAGAGGAAGCAGTCCTGCTGTGGGTGTTCTCAGGGATATCATCAGCTGCCATGAGCTGCCAGGGTGGAGCTGATATCTGAGTGAGGCTCCCGGGGACACATTCTGAATCTCCATATGAGAGTTGGATGGCCACCACCAACCAGTCTGGGCTGTTCTCAGAACCCCTTTAAAGTAGACAGTGGAAACATTTGCCTGGAAGCTGGCATGGACCCACAATCTCTCTCTGGAAACACAGAAGAAAAGGTTCAAAATGAACTGAAACCCAGCCAGCCTTTACACAAAGTAACCTAACTTCACAGTAGCAAGAGCAGATGGCATGGAGAAAATAAAAGCAAACTTGCCTTTTTCTGGCCTAGGGACAGGGAGTAGCAGCAGAAGAAGGAATAAAGGGGGAAGGGAGGCATTCAGCAGAGGAGGATCCGAGCCACTGCAGTTCCCATCCCTGCTCTACCCTCTGCCACAGGGCTGGGTAAGGCACTCACACTCTCTGTGCCTCTGTTCCTACCTATTAAATGCAAATAATGGTACATCTTCCTCCCAGGGTTATTGCGAGAATTAAATGATGCAAAGTGCGTATTAAGCCTCATCTAAGTATGGACTAGTATTATCACATGTATTAGGTAAATACCAGGGAGCCCAAGGAAAGGGCTATTTCTGTCCTGATTCCCATTTAGAACACTTAAGGAAGCTCCTTAGGCTCATGGGCAAGTTTAAGTAAGTGCAGCCATGTTAGATAGAGGGATATCTTTCTTGCTTTCTTGGGGTGACCTAGATATTTGAATGATATAAACAAGATCCAGAAGTGAGAAGGGATACTCAGAAAAAGTAAGGTGTAAGTGAACAGAGGTCTTCTCAAGGAGACCCCAAGAATACACTTGCGAGGTCCTCCCCACGGTGACTCAGCTCTTAGGAATTTGTAGAAACGTAACTTCCCGGGACCTGAAAACTTGCTTGCTTCTGCTTCTATGAAAGCCTGTGGTTCTGTAAAAGCCGGACCTGCTTCTCCAGCTTGATTCAAACTGACCACTGAGAAAGGTACCTGTGGGCTGGAACTATTTGGCTGGGGATTAAACTGGCTTGGCCATTTTGAACTCTCCCTGTGGTCAGTCCGCCAGCTGGAAGAAAGCTCTTCCTTTTTAAAACACAGTGTTTGGGTGTTCATTCTCTCCATCAGGCCTTGTCTTCCTGCAACAGAAGTAGCTGAGAACTTCCCAGGAAATGTAGCCCAAGCGGTTCTCTGGGCAGGGCACTTATGCTGAGGATGTGGGGTTCATAGCCAGGCCCCAGAGGACCCCAGGAAACCTGGGAGCTGAAGCAGAACCTATGCAGACCAGATTATGAATTAGTGTAGCTTTGGGCTTCATCTGGGAATGATGACAGGGTAATATCAGCACCCCAGGCCAGGGGAATCTGGGGCATCATGCTCCATCCTAGAACTTGGACAGCCCCTCAGGTCTCCTTCCACTACTCCATGCCACCTGGGAGAAGCAGGGGATGGCAGAGCAGCTTTATGTGATACTGAGCATTGTTACCCAGCGGAGAGCCTGATTTTTTGCTAAAGAGGCTTCTCAGTTGACAGGATTTGTCTACATTTAATCCAGAGAGAATAAATGGATCTATCCACCAACCAATCAGAGTTTGTACGGGTGAGAAGAAGGGGTATGCTGGCCTGCCAGGCAGGTCAAGCAAGTTGACTACCTACAACCCCCTGGTGGCTCACGCCTATAATTGCTTGAGCTCAGGAGTTCAAGACCAGCCTGAGCAAAGTGAGACCCCTGTCTCTAAAAATAGAAAAACTAGCCAAGGACTACGAGCTGATGCCTGTAGTCCCAGCTACTCAGAAACCTGAGCCAAGGGGATTTTTTGAGCTAATGAGTTTGAGGTTGCTGTGAGCTACGACACACAGCCCTCTACCCAGGGCACAGTGTATAGGCGAAATGTCTATATGCCTCTGGCCAAAAAAGCCATTTGAGAGAGAGCAGTGAAAAGACTTTGTGTAGGCACACTTGTGAGAAACTGAGGCAAAATCCCATATGACCGGGTTAGTTGTGGGCCTAACATGACCAAGGCTTTGGCTGGAATGGCATTTTCAGACTGTTAAGGAATTAAGGTTGACTTTATAAGGCTAATGAACAAACCCTTTGGAAAACTGGCCAGACATCAGTGACCTTTCCTGATCTGTGGTAAGTGACAAAGGTTGCTTGCTGATGGGTCCGGGAATGGAAATGTGCTAGGGGACTTCAAGAGAAGAGGAATTTACCCAGTGCATACAGGTATCTAATCGCACAGATGAAACCTGGGTTCATGAAAGTCTTTTGAGAAGTTCAGCCTGAGTAGTCCTAATAAAAAACCAGAAACCCCACCTGACTTAAGGCCTACATGGGAGCAGAGGTTTGCACACAAATTCCTGTATGCCCAGGAAGTTTCTCTATGCTTTGCTTAAAGATTCAAAGTAACTGCCTCCAAATGGCCTGGTCAGTAGAACAGACATTCAAATCATCTTTTTTCCTCCGTAGCCTTAGGCTTCATCAAATAAGAACAAAGAAAGTAAGAAACTGGATTATGTTGAAAGGGTTATGCTTAAAGGTGTATGTTGGGTAGATTATCAGATTACTAGGGAGGAGCTACTTATAGGGTGGATGGGCATAAGATGTTTAAATGGATTAATGAAGTCATTGATGTCCAGTATGCATGTGCAGAGGGATTGTAATGAATGTTAATAAGGTCATTGCTGTATACTGTGCATGCACAAGATCCCCTACATAAACCAACTGTAAATAAAGAAAGCTCACCATTTTGCCTGAGCAAGCAGATGGTCACCTTTATTTAAAACACAATTTCAATAAGCGTGCTTATTCTGTGCGACATCGCTTTTCTGTGAGACCCTTACGGCAACAACAGTGTGAGACTCTGTCTCAAGAACAACAGCAACCAAAAAAAAAAAAAAAAAAAACCCAAAGAGCCACATTGTCTCTGCACCAGAGCAGGTGCCAGCAGGTAATTTGATGGCCCTGCTGGGCAGCTAAGCATCAGAACGTGCAATGCACTTGCCTTCTTCTTCTCTTCTTCCCATGTTTTCATTGAAAAATGGGTGGCCTAGTGAGTACCTGTGCATGGAGGCCCAATGCAGGGGCATGAGGTCTTAGTCACACAGCAAGTCTCCCCACCAAGGGCCTCATGGCTGGGGGACGCAGTGTGCCCTGAACTGCACAAGTCAGCAGAAGAAGGCTGAGTTTGCACAGCCCTGGTTAGGAGTGGGAGGGAAGAGGTTAGGTCCTCCAGAGAAAGAGGAAGCAAAAAAAAGAAAGGAAAAGAAAGAGGAACTAACAGAGGATTGAGAAAGGGTGGGGCAAGAAGGAGAAAGGAGATATTTTGAAAGGAAAGAAAGAATGCAAGAGAATGGAGCCATAAAAAATAAAAAGGCAGCGGAGGAAATAGTGTGCCCCAACTGAAATCAAAAAGAAATGAAAATTTGAAGAATAAAGGTGAGAAAGAAAAGAAGAGGTGGAGGTATCAAAAGGAGATGCTATAAAACAAAATCCACAGCAGGATGAGAAGCTCAAAGCAGGATGGTGATGAAGGCTGAAGCCCAGACGAGGCTAAGCAAGCCCATTGGCCCAGCTAAGGGGACACTGGCACAGGTGAGTGAAGGCAGGTACAAGGAACCTAGGGGGAAGTCCTTGAGGGAGGGCCAAAGAACACACCGGGGGGAGAGAAGGGGGAGAAAGAGAGACAGCCAGAGGAGTCCTCCTGACGGCCCAGTTACAAAACCATTTTCTTCCACTCATAATTTCTCTTTCTCCCTTAAGGTCTTAGAAGAAATGAGAACCTTTTTGTGGTTCTCTGAGAGTACCGCAGGTGCCACACCCACACCTGATAGACACGCCCTGGAAAATGTAGAGACACAGAACAATAAGCACTGAAAATAGAGATATTAGATTAAATATTTATATTAATGTGAACCAAGGTAAGTGTGCCAGGATTAGAATAGCAATGATTGGATTCAGTGATCATGGGAATTTCATGATTCCAGAGAGGTGGCTTTTAAAGATTCTGGCATATGGAATTTATTGTATGCAAGGCACTGTTCTAAGCAGTGTTATTCCCTCGTTAAATCTTCATAAGATACTTTCATGTACATACAGCACCTGTAAAGATACTTTTATTACCCTCAGCCTACAGATGAGGACAAGAATACAGAGTAAATAACTCACGTAAACAGTCTGGGCCCATGTTCTTAACCATCACACTAAGCTGATGGTTAAGGACTCTGCTTACTGTATGAATGAAAACCTTGGATTCATTCATTCATTGGTCATTACTTCTTTATTTCAGAAGATCAAGATATATTTATTCAGCCCTTAGTCTGTGCCAGGAACTGAGCTGGGCTCAGCAGTTGCAATGGTGAGAAAACAGACCTAGCCCTATCCCTCAAATGGCTCACTCTCCATGGGGAAATGTGGGTGTTCAACTAATGATAATCTAAATATAACACTGCAAACCAGATTTCATGTTATAAAGTATGGAAACTATAAAAGCATTTGGCACGGGATCTGGGCATCAGAGAAGGCTTCTCTAAGGAATTAAAACTCAGATTGAGATCTCAAGGTGAATAAATTAATTAGGTGCATGGTGGGAGCAAGGGTGTTCCAGGCAGAGGCCAACAGCATGGTCAGCTATGCTGGGCATAAAGCCAGCCCTCAAAAAGTTTCCGGTGTGAAGAGAAAAGAAACCCAAAGAGACAGGCAAAGAGGAAGTGCAGTGGCAGAGAGAGACCTGGGACGTTTGAACGAGGAGAGAGAAAGTGTGGAGAGGAGGAAGTTCAGATCAATGAAAGTAATGGAGAGTAAGGTCTAAAAGGACAACTGAAGCAATTTTCCCAAGAGGCAGACAGAGGATCTTGTCCATTGTACAGCCCTAAGGGTTATTCACTGAAGTGACTGACAGTTTGAGAAGGAAGAACTTGCCATGATCTCCTAAAATGACCTGGGCTCCCCATGGGAGGCTGCCATAGATGAGATGGGCAGAGCCATCCAAGGGTATGTCCTGACACAGTGGTGACGATGAAGAAGCGAGTGTGAGCAGTGGCAAGGTGATGGCTCATTTGAAGAGATGGCATGGCCTGTAGACTGGCACCCAGCTAGAGACCCCTTCCTGTAATTATCTGAAGCATCTCTGGTAGGATAAAGGTAGTGGTGGGTGTAATACGCATGACTACGGTCATGTGCAGGGTCTGGATGGAGGCCTCATCCATTGCCTTTACAGCACACCCACTTCATCCAGGGCTGTTGACACCTGAAGAACTTGTCAGAAAACTTCATTCATTCTGTGAAGATCAGTAAATCCCGTATTACTAAAATTATCTGAATGTGGAACTGCTCACATGTTCATATCAAAACACAAGATTCGCTTAAATATCTAGTGTAAGATTTATTCTCTATATTTTTCCCCTAATTTTCTTTAAAGAATGTGTTACATTCATTAATACAAATGTGTAAGCCATGTACCTTAGTCATCAACATAGGAAGTAAAGTGGAATTATAAAAATGAAACACAAATTATAATTCTTTGGAAACTACTATGAAATCTTCTTGCTTTTCTTTTATTTTTTATTTTGAGACAGAGTTTTACTCTGTTGCTCTGGGTAGAGTGCTGTGATATCCTAGCTCACAGCAACCTCAAACTCTTGGGCTTGAGCAATCCTCTTACCTCAGTCTCCTGAGTAGCTGAGACTACAGGCATGCACCACTACACCTAGCTGGGGGTTTTTTTGTTTTGTTTTGTTTTTTTCTGTTTTTAGTAGAGATAGGGTCTTGCTTTTGCTCAGGCTAATCTCAAACTCCTGAGCTCAGGCAACCCACCGGCCTTGAACTCCCAGAGTGCTAGAATTACAGGCATGAGCTACTGTACCTGGCCCTTCTTGCTTATTTTTATAAGATGTTTTTGTTTTGACGGGATCCCATTATGTTGCCCAGGCTGGAGTGCAGTGGCTAGTCACATGCACTCAGGGCTCAGGAATCCTGAGGATTCCTCCCCCCTCAGCTGGGACTACAGGCACACACCCTCACACCTGACCTTGCTTACTTTTGCAGGCAAAATCGTATATGAATTCTTTTATATTAGCTACTGAGCAAACATGAAAAAAGAGGAATTCTCAGATTGCCTTACTTTTCTTCTACAGAGGAAAAGGTTACATTATTTGCATTTGTTAAGTAAAATTCAAGTGGTGGTTGAGCCCCTCACCCAGGAGGTGGCCATATACCCTTACATTGTGCCCGTTAGGTGAGAACACACCAATGCCTTTCTCTCCCTTCCCCTCCTCCCCACTTGAATTTAATTGTGTTTTTCTTTCGAATGGGTATGTAGTTGTTCATTTACTGGTTTCATGTTAGTACTAAGTACATTAGATACTTACTTTTCCATTCTTGTGATACTTTACTAAGAAGAATGTTCTCCAGCTCTATTCAGGTAAATCGAAAAGATGTAAAGTCTCCATTTTTTTCTTCTTTGAGACAGGGTCTCACTTTGTTGCCCAGGCTAGAGGGCCATGGTATGAGCCCAGCTCACAGCAACCTCAAATTCCTGGGCTCAAGCAATCCTCCTCCCTCAGCCTCCCAAGTAGCTGGGACTACAGGCACCCACCACAAGGTCTGGATAATTTTTCTGTTTTTAGTAGAGATGGGTCTTACAGGGCTCAGGCTTGTCTGGAACTCCTGAGCTCAAATGATCCTCCTGCCTCAGCCTCCCAGAGTGGCTAGGATTACAGGTGTGAACCACCACACCTCGCTGTCAGTTTTGTTTCTTAAAAAGATTATTTTGACTGTGGTAGGGAGGATGGTTTACAAAAAGCCTGGCTGTAGGTAGAGAAACCCCATTAAGAGACCACTTCTTCCAGGCTGTAGAGCTGGAGTTGGAGAGGAAAGAAAGGTCTGAGGCTGCGCTGAGAAACACTAGCCCAGTATTTTTTTGAGGGTGGATGCCAAGCTTAGTGGTTGTTAAATGTTTTTATCATGACTCTCTACATGGACTCAACAGTGAACTCCATAAAGGCAGAACCCAGATCTGTTGCTCACCATGACGTTCCCAAAGCTTGGTAATGTGCTCAGGAAATGCTTATTGCTTGAATAACTAAGGAGTCCTCAGACTTTTTAAACAGGGGGCCAGTTCACTGTCCCTCAGACCATTGGAGGACTGGACTGCGGGCCCTGGGACAAGTTGGCTGCTAAGCAGGACAGGCAGCAGTGGCAAAAACACCCAGCGGGCTGGATAAATGTCCTAGGAGGACTGCATGTGGCCCGTGGGCCGTAGTTTGAGGACACCTCAAAAGAATACATGAATTGGCTTGGCACCTGTGGCTCAAGTGACTGGGGCGCCAGCCACATACACCTAAGGTGGTGGGTTCAAATCCAGGCTGGACCCGCCAAACGACAATGATGGCTGCAACCAAAAAATAGCCAGGTGTTGTGGCGGGCCCCTGTGGTCCCAGCTACTTGGGAGGCTGAGGCAGGAGACTCGCTTAAGCCCAGGAGTTGGAGGTTGCTGTGAGCTGCGATGCCATAGTCCTCTACCCAGGGGAACAGCTTGAGGCTCTGTCTCAAAAAAAAAAAAAAAAAGATGCAGTACAAGCTTGTGAGCGTGTATAGAAAACTCTTCCACACATTTTTTTTTTAAAAAAAAAGGATACATGAATGAACCAATGAATAAGGGAATAAATGAATGAATGAGTTAAAGAAATGCCTCGGTCATGAATTAGACCACATGGTTAAGGATTCTCAAGTTACTTGCCTAAACAATTACGTCTACCTTTCTTTCCTTATGCACTAGGTTTAGTTTCTAGGCTGTTATCTTATGAGCATGTTTGTGCAACACAGAAGCATGCAGTGGAGCTCCATGACTCAGCTTTCAGGAGACCCATGAATGAGCCTGCGTGCCTCGCCCTGCCTGCCTCCGTGGGCCTCGGCCACTGCATGTGACTGCAGCACATGGTTCTGCCTCCCAGCTCCCCAACCCTTTTCTGGAGCCCAGACTTATTTCATTGTTGATGTAACTTCCATCGCCACTTCATCTGTCACTCTGTCCCTTCCCTGCTCTAGTTTGGATCTCAGCACTGAGCGTTTCCTGACATCATTTCATTCATTGGTTCATTCACTTTGCTGAGTATCAATCTCTGTGTTGTTAGCTTCCTGTTGCTGCCACAGCAAATCCCCACCGATATAGCAGCTGAAAACAACACAAATTTATATCTTATGGTGCTTGAGGTCAGAAGTCTGAAACGGGTCTCAGTGGGACAAAATTGCCATGTCAGGAGGGCGTCATCCTTTCTGGAGGCTCTCTAGGGGAGGATCGGTTTTCTTTGTCTCTTCCACCCTCTGGAGGCTGCCTGCCTGCTTTCCTTATTTGGGGGGCTCCTTTGATCTTTAATAGCAGCAAAGGCAACTTGAGTCTTTCTTGTGATGCCAGCCTCTGGCTCTGACTTTCTTGTCATGTACCCCTCCCCCCCCATTTTTTTTAGAGGCAGGGTCTCGCTGTTTTGTCCAGGCTGTCTTGAACTCCAGGGCTCACATGATACTCCTACCTCAACCTCCTGAGTAGCTGGGACGATGGTGGTTCTGACTCTTCTACCTCCCTCTTCCCCATTCAAGGGCTCTTGGGATTATGTTGGGCTCACCTAGATAAACCAGGATAATGTCCTTATTTTAAAGTCAGCCAATGAGAAAATTTAGTTCTATCTGCAACTTTAACTCCTCACCATGTAACGTAGCATAGTCACAGGTTACAGGGATTAGGATGTGGACATCTTAATCCAGTATGAATTCATTCTTCCAGAAGTTCAGCTGCCTGAGAGTAAGACTTCATCCACTTAGTCACTAGCATATCCCCAGTGATTGGAAGAGGGACAGGACACAGTCAGCACTCAATAAATGTGTCTTAAATAAATGAACAAATCTCTTTTTTCTCCTATATTTCTCTATACCAAGAGAGAATAACTTTCCTTAATATCAGTTTTGATTATAATACACTCTGGCTCAGAGAGTATACAATGGAGAACTTCCAGGTGGCGGAGGCTTGGTCCTATCCATCCTGGTTCTTTCCTACCAAATCCTAGTGGGAATAATGGCAGACAGCAGAAATAAAGAACTGTCAGCATCAGTTCAGAACCAGGCCAGTGACCATCCTCATGCCACAAAGTAGAAGAACTTCTGCCCAACACAGAACTGGTGCCCCTGGGTCTCATGAAGGCCTTCAGATTTGGGGTTCAACCCTCATTCCCAAGAAAGAAGCCTTCCAAAGAGGCCTGGGGGTGCTGCGGAAAGGCCCCAGCAATGCCACTCTCTTGAGTTCCTTCCCATTTCTCCAGGCCAGGAGCACTGGGATCCCAGAGTGAACGTGGTGTTTGTTCTGGATGCAAATATCCACGTGGGAGAAGTTGGCAAGACAGAGAGGGGACTATTTCCTGGGGAGGCCTTCGGAAGCCCAGAGCTTCTAGTTGTGGTTGCCATTCCTGCCCGGCCTCCCTCTCTGCTTCTCCACCTGGATAACATTCTCCATTTTGTCATTCAGACTGTTAGTGTTGCCCGTCTTTACATTTTAAAGTAGGAACCTTCCACTGTATGAATGACTTTGGCAGGATGCACATCAGACATTCAGATACTTCCAGCTTAAGTGCTTCCCATTGCACAATCTCAGTGCAGGTACTACAGGTGATGGCTCGGTCCTAACAACATCCTTGCAAGTTGGAGAGCATTGTTCTCTTTCCAGAAATAAAGAAACAAGCCCAAGGTCTGGGTCTTCTAAGTGGGAGAGTTTGGGTTCAGCTCCCTCAGTGGGCCCTGCAGGTTCCCCGACTGTCCACTGTCTTCCAGTGTACACGGAGGCCGCTGCTCTGAAGGTGAGAGGGCCAGGCTTGATCTGAATCCCATCGGCAGAAGGAGCTGGGCGTACTCCACACTCTGGGGGTGCACATTCAGTCAGGTCTCTCTTTTCTTTTTTCCAAATAATCACTCAAATAGGTCAGGGACTAGAGTCAGGTGAGACCCTCTCCCCAGGAGCAAAATAGAGGGGGCCAGGAAAGACTCAGTAATCAAGATAAGTAATGCTTAAAATCATTATTGTTAAAACTCAAGTCAGCAAACTACAGTTATCTGCCCAGCACCCGTTTTTGTAAATTATTTCTAGAATTAGGGTGAGATTGTATAGCCAATGAGGCCAGTGGTAGGAGTTCAGGGGCAGACTCAGTCTTTATTTAAAGTTTTGATGCTTTTGGCCGGGTGCGGTGGCCCATTCCTGTAATTCCAGCACTCTGGGAGACCAAGGCAGGTGGATTACTTAAGTTCAGGAGTTTGAGACCAGCTTGAGCAAGAATGAGCCTCTGTCTCTAAAAATATAGCCAGGCATTATGGTGGGCAACTGTAGTCCTAGCTACTTGGGAGGCTGAGGCAAGAGGATTGATTAAGCCTAAGAGTTTGAGGTTGCTGTAAGCTACCACACCATGACACTCTACCCAGGGCAATACAATGAGACTCTGTCTCAAAAATAAATAAATAATAAAATAAAATGTTGGTATTTTTATCATTGTGTTTTATGCTATTTGTTTGTCTTCATTGATTATGCCTCAAACACTCTCTTACCTTCTCAGCAGAAAGCCTGGCAGCTGGAGCTGTCCTTTCCCTACGAGGCTTTGGGGACCTGTGATATGCCACAGGAAGTTATGTAACTTCTCTTCATCATCACTCTTTTTTTGGTACATAGTTCTATGGCTTTTGACAAATACAGTTTTGTAATCATGAACACAATGGAAATTGAGAACAGTTCCATTATCCCCCAATTCCCCTACTCCCCATTCCCAGCAAAGGGCAACCACTGAGCTGTTTTTCTGTCCCTATAGTTTTGCCTTTTCAAAAATGTCATTTCAGTGGGACAAGGTAGGCTGAGGCCTTTTGAACCTGGCTTCTTTACTTAGCATAATGCCTCTGAGATTCTTCCTTCCACACGGCACACGTCCCTAGTTCCTATCTTGGACTGTATTCTGTGGAATGGATGTATTTATTTGGGTTGTTTTCAGTTTGGAGGGATCATGAATAAAGACACTATAAACACTTGCTTTGAGGTTTTTGCATGAAAATAAGTTTTCATTTTTTTTTGAGTAAATACCTAAGAGTGGGGTTGTTGGGTCCCGTGGTGAGTCTGTATTTTACTTTCTATGAAACCACTAGACTAGTTTGCAAAGTGACAGTGCCATCTTGCATTGCCAACAGCAATTGATTTTTTTTTTTTTGAGACAGAGGCTTATTATATCACCCTCAGTAGAGTGCTATAGTGTCACAGCTCACAGCAACCTCAAACTCTTGGGCTTAAGCGATTCTTTTGCCTCAGCTTCCCAAGTAGCTGGGACTATAGGTGCCAATGCTGGGCTATTTTTTGGTTGTTGTTATAGTTGTCATTGGTGTTTAGCAGATCTGGGCTGGATTTGAACCCTCCAGCCCTAGTGTATATGGCCAGCGTCCTAACCACTGAGCTACGGGCTCTGAGTCTGATTTTACTATTATTATTATTATTATTTGCAGTTTTTGGCCAGGGCTGGGTTTGAACCCGCCACCTCTGGCATATGGGGCCAGCACCCTACTCCTTTGAGCCACAGGCGCTGCCCCTGATTTTAATTTTTTGAGGGTTGAACTAAGGAG
>CAUYQV010020529.1:0-36339 GCA_963574575.1 Galagoides demidoff | reverse complement strand
AAAAGTGAAAGTTTAATCTCTTCTGACCCTATATGGATGCCCTTGATTGCCTTTTCTTCCCTAATTGCTATGGCTAAAACTTCCATTACAATGTTAAAGAGGAACGGAGACAATGGGTACTCTTGCCTAGTTCCTGATCTGAGTGGAAATTATTTTAGTTTAACTCCATTCAATACAATATTGGCTGTAGGTTTGCTGTAGATGGTCTCTATCAGTCTAAGGAATGTCCCTTCTATACCAACTTTCTTAAGTGTTCTGATCATAAAGGGATACTGGATGTTATCCAAAGCTTTTTCTGCATCAATTGAGAGAATCATGTGGTCTTTGTTTTTTAATTTGTTTATGTGATGAATTATATTTATAGATTTACATATGTTGAACCATCCTTGAGATCCTGGGATAATACCCACTTGGTCGTGGTGTATGATTTGTTTGATGTGTTGCTGGATTCTATTGGTTAGGATCTTGTTGAATATTTTCGCATCAATGTTCATTAGTGGTCTATAATTTTCTTTTCTTGTTGGTTCTTTTCCTGGTTTGAAGATCAAGGTGATGTTTGCTTCATAGAATGTGTTGGGTAGTATTCCGTCTTTTTCTATATTTTAGAAAAGGTTGAGTAGTATGGGTACTAGTTCCTCTTTAAAGGTTTGGTAGAATTCTGATGTGAAGCCATCTGGTCCTAGGCTTTTCTTTTTAGGGAGACTTTGTATAGTTGATGCTATTTCAGAACCAGAAATGGCCTGTTCAACCATGAAGTATGTTAAGAGGTATCAAAGGGGAATTAGAATTGTGGCAGTGAGTAGCAGGAAGACTTTTCCAGTCTGAGGGAGTGGTTAGGGAGGGCTTCTTGGAGGAAGTGGTTTTATACAGGGAGGATGTAGTAGGAGCTAGTTAGATGGAAATTGAGGCTGGGGGAGAAAGGGAAAGAGTGAGGTAGGCAGGGTCAACTGCTTATGTGAAGGTGCTGCAACCAGAGAGAGCATGGCGTACCTGAGGGACTAAAAGAAATCTCAGCCCAGAAAGTCCTCAACGCCCTTGCATCCCCACTCTCAGGATCTTCTTTCTCCTACACTACCTGGCTTGCAAAGTGGATGTTCCATAAATGTTCAAACATTATAGTAATCTGAGTAGACAATTATTTTAAGGAAACAGATATGACATTTTAAAGCACAAGAAAACACACATACCCCATCCCCAAAATTCTTCAAAAAGTCAAAATAAGAAAGTCTATTTTTTTAAAGAAAGTTTATTTTTGAAAAAAGTTCATTGTCAAAAACATTTATAGATGTTACTGTATGAAATTTATTTCTAGTTTACCTTTGCATGAAATATTTAAATTGTGACACCTCATTGTGAATGCTGAGAGATTTTCTTAATTAACTCTATTGTTATTTAATCCTCCTTGGCACGGTTTTCATGTTTAGGCAGCTTGCTTTTGACAACTAGCAAATAGAGAGACCGCCCGGTAATTGGGCAGATGAAGCGCTTAGAAAAGAGCATAGCTAAGAGCCCAGAAGCTGGACTCAGCATCTCCCTCACGGTGCTACCATATTAGGATTCCTGTCCCCATCGCTGCCTCAACTCTCAGACACACTGGGGTTCTTGTCTCTCCTTCCATGGTTGCTGTCTGGCAATAAGAGAAGAGCTGTCCCTTTTGTCATCAGTAGAACAGAGGGTAATGTCTCTTAATTAACAAAAAGGAAGTGGTGCAATGTAGTGAGAACATTGCAATTGTTTCCAATTAATCCCCCACACAGTTTGGCAAAGTTAATAATCCATAAAATGACCCGGGACCTAAATATGCAGAAAAATCATCTTTTATGAGTCATTTTCCCATTGTTCCAGCAAAAGCAAGAAAATTCAAAGGCTAGATGCATAGGAGGTATATAGATTTACAGCGTCATAAATATTTGAATATAATCTCAAATGTAAAACAAATTTGCTGGTGCCATTCAGATCTTATGAATTCCCAAATGTTTTACAACCTCTATAAATCATCAGATGTTGACGAGTGTCAATTCAACCACCGTGGAGCAATTATTTTCTTGTATACTCAATTTATTACCAAAGCAAAGACCCTTTCATGTTCATATAAAAGAAAGAGGGACATGTGTCTTTGCTCTTTGTTTTGTTTTTAAGAGACAGGGTCTCACTCCGTTGCCCAGGCTGAAGGGTGGTGGCATGATCATAGCTCACTGCAGCTTTGAACTCCTAGGCTCAAATGATCCTCTACTGTCATGGATATTTCGCTTAAATGGAACCAGACAACATGTGGCCATTTTTGTCTTGCTTCGTTCTCTTATCACTGTGTTTTCAAAGCTCATCGATATGTTTCATTTATCAGCACTTTATTTCTTTTTTATAGCTGAATCATATTCCATTATATGGGTATACCACATATCCACACTTGATTATCCATACTTGTTTTTTGCTGATTTTTTGGGATATTTCTACCTTTTGGTTATTGTGATTAATGCTACTATGAACATGTCTGTACAAGTTTCTGTTTGAATATCTGATTTCAATCATTTGGATACCTACCTAGGGGTGGAATTGCTGGGTTATATGGTATTATAATTCTACGTTTAACTTATTGAGGGACGAAGAGTACTTTTTAATTGAATATTACCAGGATCTTGCAAAGACTGAATGTGGCTGATAGGAAAAATGCACATCTGCTGAATGCCTCAGTGAAAGGGCTACAGGGCTTTGGGGTGTGTGTTCTTCCATCTCCCTGGGTCAGGAAGAGAGATTTGGAAGGCTCCTTTCTCACCTACCTCATAAGCTATTTTCTTCAGTTGAGATTTATTGCCAAACTGAGGCACTGGGGTTGGGCTATGTGAATCCTAACCCCAAGCCTGTCATGTATCAGCATGTGTCCTTAAAGAAGTTGTTAAACCTCTAAGACTTAGTTTCATCACTTGTAAATCAAGCAACTAGCTCTAACTACAACATAGGATTAAGGTTACTTTAAATAGAACAGTGTATTTAAAGGACTTATTACATCAGTTGAATAATAAATACTTAAAAGATGCTGGCTTGGATTGTATTTTTCTTCTTGATATCCCAGTGGTGTCTAGCAGACACACCAGAACACTTCATCAAATTGGAAGAAGAGACATGTTTATGGGAAATAACTTGGGTCATTTGAGGATCATGAGTTTTTTCTTTGTTCCTTCCTATCTTTTGCTGCAGTTGTTGTTGGTTGTATGTTGGAATATTGTGTTTCCTGGGTTTGGAAAGTCTATGTCTGTGAACATAGGCAGAGATTCCCTCATGAGTGCCTTTCATTTAATCATTTAATTGCTCTTTGGGTAGGGTCAGTTGCTTGCAGGATGAGGGACATGATGAGTCCCGTGTTTCTGGCTCAAAGGTGTTTATAGGTTGGGGAGCAGCTTCTCCATAGGGAAATATCTGAGAACTCACTCTGTGTGCATTAGAAAATTTATTTTACCTAATTCAGATCCACTCATATTTTGATTGTAAGCCACATATATGGACCTTTCAGTCTGCATTACATAATTTTCCAGGCCCGTGCAAGCCTTCAGCTCTGCAGACTTTAGGCTACAAACATTTGCTCTATCCTTGTCTCTGGCTTAGAACCTGCCCTGCATTCTGACTGTGCCGTATCCCTGCCTCACGCTGCTAGAGGCTCACCTGTCCTGACATATGCCCATAATTCCCAACTCCATACACGCTCAGAATCCCAGGGCTACACGTGAAGGATTTCTGAATCCTACTTGCCTGAGGTGAAAGTGGATTCAAGCAGAAAGAAAGGTAAGAAGTGGCACATGTGGTGATGACATCCATGAGCTCTAAGGGAAGGTTTGAGATGTGATGGGTGATGAGACCTCCCCCACCTCTTATTTTCCTGCAGTCAGCCTGACACAGCTGTGGCTTTCTGCTTGTTTCTCTTCACAGTTGTGATTTGCAAGAGCGAATCCTCATCTACTTTAGACAAGTGATTTATGCCGTAACAAAGGTTCGTAAATAGCGTCACAATTGCAGTTGGCCAAGCACCAAATGTGATATTAGATCTATAACATAGGTTAAATATCAGGCACCTGCCACTAATTTGTTACTACTCTGGGAATACTTCTTAAAGGGGACTTTATTGCTGGTCTGGTTTAGCCTTTTAACATCTGAGGAAGGTTTACCCAAGTGTCCTAGGGCCCAAATATTTTCCATAGGCAAACTGCAAGGGCAAGTGGCCTTGGCTGTGAACCTCACCAGTAGCAAAGGATTGTTCACATGGAATTGGTGCTGTAGGGAGCCCAACAAACACAGCATACAAGTGAAAATGGTACACGTACAAGGCATACTCTTTTTTCCTTTCTTTCTTCTTCTTCTTTTTTTTTTTTTTTTGAGGCAGTCTCACTATGTTGCCCTCAGTAGAGTGCTGCGGCGCCACAGCTCACAACAACCTCAAACTCTTGGGCTTAGGCAATTCTCTTGCCTCAGCCTCCCAAGTAGCTGGGACTACAGGCGCCCACCACAATACCCAGCTATGTTTTTGTTGCAGTTGTCATTGTTGTTTAGCAGACCTGGGCCAGGTTCAAACCTGCCAGCACGAGTGTATGTGGCTGGAGCCCTAACCATTGAGGTATGGACGCCAAACCTTATATAGACATTTTGATGCCACTGTTATTTGGGGTGAAGGTAGTAAGAGTAATTTCTGTCTGTTCCAATTTTTCTGTCTTGGCATTTGTCATCTCTGTCCAAATGATATGTATTGCAGGGCAAGCATATGAAACATTGGAATTGTCCCATTAGTGAGGTCTGGGAAACTAATAAGGATAGCACTTCAAGTATCATTAACCACAAAGACCATTATAAAAATCTCAAAGCTGCTCGCTTTACACATGTCAAAACTGAGCGAGATGTATGCAGGACATGATGAGAGAGGGGAGAAGGTGCATTTCTACCACTTCTTGGCAGCACCTTGTTCCAAGCAGCGAAGCTCTGTGAGGACTTCCATCTCCTTTCATTTGAGAGTTCATATGTATGATGAATTCTAAACTGATTTCTAGTCAAACGTCATAAAGCAATTTTATCACCACTGACTATTTCACCACCCTAAATAGAAACTCTTCCAGCTTTTTACCCTGTTATTGAAATTGTTCCAAAGGAGGGCCCTCTACCAGGGTGCCCAATGTTTTTTCTTTCTGGCTACACATCGGAAACTTAGGAATTGTCTTAAGCTACACATTAAATATCTGAACAGTAACAAAAGCTGAGGAGCAAATAAAAGGTTCATGCCTAGTTTTCACAATATCCAACACCACAGATAAACAAATAGACCTCAAATAATCTGCATGCGGCCTGCTGGCCAGATGTTGGACACCCCCCTGAACCAATACGTGAGGACACAGACCCCTTACGACTATGTTATGCGTTCAAAAATCCATCTCTTAACACTGGGAGATGAAAAGCAATTTGAAGAGATCTTCACAGTGCCATTCGACACCGTGAGTTATTTAATTGCGATAGAAATACATGTACCAAGCATCATTCCCTAATTAGTCTAAATCTAAAACAGCAGTTGTTAAATGTGTGATTCGAGCTGATGCAAAGGGGTGTGCTTTTGCCGTTGTGTGGCAGAGACAGTGATGCTGTTCAGGTTTTATTTTTAAGTTTGGGTAATTTTAACTTAAACTCACAGCAAGGGGGGAGTGGGGGATGAATCATTTATTTGCCTTTCTTATTACAGCTTCTCTCTCCCCAAAGCGTTTCCTTTCCTGCAGCACTTACCTAGCTAGCAAGGTGTTACTCCGGGCCCTGGGGACTTAAGCAGCTGGGATTTGATCACAAATCGTATAGCAAACATTCTCAGACAGATGATTGCCACCCTGATTCACTATGAAATGGAAGAACATACACTCGTTTCATTCAGTCCATTTACTCAATATGCAACTTGAGCAATCAAGAGGCAGCGTGTTGTAGGAAGAGAAGTTTTGGACGAGATGTCAGGAAACCCAGATTTCGGCCCACGTCTCCTAGTGAATGGTGGAGACAGCTCCAGCACCCCCGTTTCCATGGGCCTTGGTTTTCTTAAATATTCTCTTAGGTTGCTTGCAGCTCTGAGATGCTAGAATTCTTGTGATTAGGACCCAGTAATAAATAAGAGCCGAATGGCATGAACATGGTGAATATACAGCTCCTTGTATAACCTACTGCTTTCCTCTAATTAGGAGGAGCATGAGTCAGCCTGAGCCTTTGGCTGATGACTTTGCCAACAGTCTGTCTGTTGGTAAAGGTGGGAGGGAGAATATAAACCAGGGATTTCTATGCCAGGTTACCTAAGGCAATCTCTCCTCGGTTACAGAGAAGCCAGGTGACATCTGAACTAAAAGCTTTACAGCTGTATTTTCTAGTGGCTGTTCACTATCCTTAAATTAGGGAAAGATGGCGGCTTTTGGAATCCAGCAGACTTAGTCCTGGCTCAGAGTGATTCTGCCACTCAATGCAGCATTAATGTGTCCCAATTTTATCTTTCTTTAGAAAAGAATTTTTCTTTAGAATTTTTCATTATCTTTAGATAATGATTAAGAGTGTGGGTCTGATACAAAGATTCATAATGAATGTTCCTAGCAGCTTAATTTGTAATATCGCAGACTGTAAACGGTCCCAGTGTTCATCAGCAGGTGAATGGAGAAACTGTGGTATATCCATGCAATGGAACACGATTCAGCAATAAAAAAGGGATGAACTACTGATATCTGCAACAACACAAATGAGTCAGGAAATAATTATGCTGAGCAAAATGGGCCAACCAAAAAGAGCTTATCCTGTAGTGTTCCATTTACTAAAATTATAGAAAATTCAGGCTAATCTATAGAGAAAGAGTGCAGATCCATATTTGCCTGGAGGTGGGAGTGTGGAGCAGAAGGGTGGCAGGGACTTAAAAGAGGCATGAGGAAACTTTAGTCAGGGAGAGATATATTCAATATCCTGATTCTTGTGGTGATTTCGTGGGTGTATACATCAAAAGTTCTCAAATCACGTACCTTAAATATCTGCGGTTATTATACATCAATTTACCTTGATAAAATCATCCCCCCAAATAAAAACAAAACAAAACAAATAAACAAAAAATAGACGGGTCTTGAGGTTGAAACTCAGTCTTACCACCCACTTTGTGGCCTTTGGTGAGTCATTAACCACATCTGTAAAAGGAGGAATGGAAAACCACATCTGTAAAAGGGGGGGAAATAATTAATTCTTACCTCACAAGGTTGCGTGAGGATTAAATAAGTTACTACTTGTTGGGTGCTTAGTAAAAATGGACTCATTATTTCCCCCATCACTGAGAAAGGATTCAGTTTTTTCCTTTGCATCGTATTTTGGTCCCTGGAAACTGACGTTTACTAGTGTATTTAAGGAATATTAAAGTGAGACAATTTGTACAGGTGTTCAGACTTCTGCTTACCTCCCTGACAGCTTCTTCCTGGCCACAGGAACTCTTCAGACCTTGCCCTATTTTATTTTCCTTCATAATGTTTATCACCAGCTGACATTACATTACACACTTCCCTATTTATTTGCTTACTGTCTCTCTCCCCTGGAACGAAAGTTCCCTGAGACTAGGGAATTTGTCTGTTCTGCTCACTATAATAGAAAAGTCACTCAATTACTTTGTGTTAGCTGTTGAATAAATGAACAAATGCATTTAACTCCAGGGCCTTCTTTTGGGATGGTGGCAGTGTGGCAGCAGCCTACAGCGTGATCCTTGCTGTCATTGCCGTCGTCCCGTGCTGTTACTGTGAATATGGGTGTGTGGGCTTATGCTCGCTTGACACAGAGAGGGGCTGGGCAGAAGGAAGACCTAAAATTGGTTAGATCACTGAAGCCCCAATCTCATTTTATTCCTGGCTCTGCATGAGTAAGAGACTGCATAGGCTGTATTGCATATTTGAAAAAATAAGTTCAGGGCCTGAAACTCTTACTAAAATGAAAAAGAATAGAAATCTTAAGTTTTAGAAACATGCAAACATGATGGCTCTAATGTGATACATCCTCAGAGTCTTTAAAAAAATTGACAATGAGATAAATAATTGAAAAAAAAATTGAGTCCAAGGGCAAAAATCATCCCAGCCCTTCAGTGGGTCTTGAAACTGAAGCTAGAAAATTTGTTCTGTTTTGGGTAACTCAAGACTTATGGGAGGGCAGTCTTTTATTCTTTATTTATTTTTTTGAGACAGAGTCTCACTCTGTCACCTTGGGTAGAGTGCCCTGGTATTATGGTGTCAACTTAGTGCCATGGTAGCTCACAGCAACCTCAAACTCCTGGGCTCAAGCGATCCTCCTATCTCAGCCTCCTGAGTAGCTGGGACTACAGGCACTTGTCACAACACTCAATTCATTTTATTTTTTATATTTTTGTAAAGAAGAGGTCTTGCTCTTGTTCAGGCTACTCTCAAACTCTTAAGCTCAAGCAATCCTCCTGCCTCAGCCTACCAGAACCCTAGGAATACAGGCATGAGCCACTGCACCCAGCTTTTTGCTTCTTTTATTTCTGTGAATGCAGATTACTTACTTAAACTTCTTGACCTTCTTCCGGTTGCCTGTCTCACCCTCCCCCTGCCATGTTTCTTACAAAAGTTCTTTCTTCAAGTTTATTGCTTTAGGAGAAACGTGAGAAGTACCTTAATGCCAGTTCAACACATCTTCTCTAAAGGTACATCAAAATAATATCCTATGGAGCACATTATGCTTGGATCTGCAAATGGGCTGCAATCAATCCTCGTGTGAGTGTAACGCTCTGTGTGCAAACAGATCATTTAAATTATTCTGCCTTGAACTTTCTCCTTAGGAATCTGCAAACAATGCCTTATAAATAAGTAGCAAGTATTCAGGGCATATAAAAGACTTCTTGAGTTAGCATTTGTCATCTTTTATGTTTTAATTATCTCATTTGATCTCTTTATTGTCGCAATTACATTCTAATTTTGTGTGCAGACACTCGAGTGCCTCAGGCTAGATTAATCAATTAATAGTACAATTATTATTATAGCAGTATGGATGTAAGTGGATAGGTGGTTAGGACAGCTCCAGATCCATTACTTTAATTCTGAAAAAAGAGAGCTTGCCTATGAAAAAAATGTTTTAGACTGTTTTAAAGTGAAGGAAGAGAATCTTCCTAAAATCCTGAAGGCATATAGGGCTTTGGAGGGGTTTTCTTTGTGGGAGAGCTTTATCAACATCTCTTTTTTAGTTGTAAGTATGCACACTTCTTCAAGATGCAACAGATTTGTCTTTGTTTGTTTGTTTGTTTAATGACACCCAATCTGAACCCATAAGGCAGTGGCCTTGATCAAATGCTGACAGTGAGCAGGGAGTTTGAGTAGGGAGTTTTCAAAGACATTAGGTTTTAGGCAAAATGAGAAAACATATCTCACAGCCAGGAGGTGAGCTGCCAGCTAATGCACAAGCCTAACAGAGTTTTTGGGAGGATGTGCACATGGCTGACAGCAGCCAGGGGCAGACACAGCACTGCATGAGTCCTGGGGGCTTTGCCAGAACCATGGGGTTAGGTGGAAAGGAAGAAAGAGTCCTAGGTTCAGTCTCAGGAAAGAGTCCCCATCTCCAGGTTACTGCTCCCCTACCACACTCCCCTCCAAACCCAACACTTAGCATTTATATACTCACATACAGACACATGGCATAAACCACACAGTGCATCACTATCTGAGATTCTCGCTTTCCTCTATCCAAACTTCTAACGTTGGTATATACGTCGCACTTTTGATGCTTACTTATTCTGCAAACTGTGGGTGGGCTTTGTTCTCAGGCTGGGTTACAGGCTTTTTGTATACAGTACTAGCAATTGCTAACATTTGTTGAGCTTTTGTTGAGGCCCACACAGTGTCTATTATCTCATTTAATCCTCATAGCAACCATGATAAGAAGGCACCACAGTTATCCCTAAATCACAGAGAGTGAAACTGAGGTACCGAGAGTTGTTGAGACAACAGAGACAGAGCTGGGACTGAAGGTAGAGACAGGGTCTTGTGTATCTTGAGTGTCCCTCATGGGGCAGTACAAACACATGGGAGGTGACCAGTCAGTATTAATTGGAGTTTTAACACATTTAGTGAGTAAATGCCCATGTTTCTCAGGGGCCTGGAGGAACTGATGCAGATCTGAAAGCTTCCTCAAAACCATTGTTCACCACAGCCATGGAGTAAATCTCACACCCTGACACGACTTGAACTGTGTTCCCCTAAGAGATATCATGAAGTTCTAACCTTTGATACTGTGAATTTGACCTATTGGAAATAGGGTCCTTGCAGATATGATGAGGTCATTAGGGTGGGCCCTAATCCAGTTTGACTGATGTCATCATAAGAGAAGAAAAGACCCAGGGACAGGGCTGTGCCCAGAGAAGGTGACATGTGGACACACAGAGAGAAGGCCATGTGTTGACAGGGCCGGGGATTGGGAGATATGCTTAGGAGCCAAATGATGTCCAGGTTTGCTGACTGTTACCCGAGGTGGAGGAGGCAGGGGAGGATTCTTTCCTATAGCCAAGACTTCAGAGGGAACACAGCCCTGCCAATGCCTCGATTTTGAACTGCAAACCTCCATAACAGCCAAAGAATCAATTTCTATTCTTTTAAGCCAAGTAGTTTGTGATACTTTGTTGTAGCAACTCTAGGAAAGTAACACACTCAGCAACCCACATTTTCCCCCTATATGGATCAAAGAATGAATGTCCTCTTAGCCAAATTCTTCCCCTTCAAAAGGCAGTCAAACCCTGCCCTGCTCCCAGCTCCTTGACATAAACACGTGCTCAGTAGAGAATTGCCCACCTGCAGCTGGGGCCTCAGCAGATGTGGGCTGAGGGGGCTACATAGGGACTCTCCCCAGGAGGCTGTGGGTTTCTAGGGAACTCAGCTGCAGCTCAGGAGGCCACCCAAGGCTTGACACTGCTGTTTCCATTCTTGCTTCATCCATATCCCCAAAGAGGAAAATGTCTGGACATTGTGGGAACATAAAGATATTAATGTCTGTCCAGGTCAGATGGAGCACAGGTTATCTAATAACCCAGCCCCGAGCTGCATTTACTGGCTTTTCCTTACCTGGTCTGTCCCTAAGTCCCTAAGTCCCAGATGCTGGCCTATGCCGGTCCCTTCAGAGTCATTACAGGCCTATGACAAAAATAGTCCTGTTTTGGAAAATATTGTCTTCATTCTGAGATTACGTCCTTCCTACTTTTGAAATGTGAACATGACCTGTGTTTTAAGAAATGAAGGCAATTCTAAAGAGTAAGGATTTTTTTCTTTCAATTTTCCAACCTGACAAAATAAAGTTAGCATCATTATGTTCATCCTTGATTGTTTATTGAAATTTTATTATTTAAGGTCAAGTCTGATCTCATAGGATCAGGCCATTTGTAGCTCGGAACTGTAAAAGCTACCTTCTTCCTGACTCATCCTTTAGCAGGGAAGTATAATGGCAGAGAAAGAATGGAAAAAAATAATTGAGAAAACTAAAATCTTAAAAAATATATAATTTTGTAGAATAAAATGCACAAATCTTAATTGTCATTTCAATGAGTTTTGACAAATACATAAACTTGTGTAGGAAAATTAAGTTTCTGAGTTTTTTTTTTTGTTTGTTTGTTTTTGTTCTTTGCAGTTTCTGGCCGGGGCTGGGTTTGAACCCGCCACCTCCGGGATATGGAGCCAGTGCCCTACTCCTTTGAGCCACAGGCACCACCCAGTTTCTGAGTTTTCTTAAAGATAATAATGTTTATTGGGTGCCTCTAGGATGCTAGCAGAACAGTAAATGAATCACATCCTTTAGCTCTAATTGTTTTCAACAAGCCCAATATTATCATCCTGTTATGAGCCCTATCTAATAGTACCATCTTAATTTTATAGATGAAAAAATTGAGCCACAGAAAAGTTAAGAAACTTGGTTTACTACTATTACATAAGATTCGATTCTGCGGTTTGCCTCCCTAGACCTTGTTCTTGGCTTCAGTTCCAACATTACCCTTATCCACCTGTAGGTCCTTGAGTCTGTCATGTGGCTTAACAGAATGGACTAGCTGCTTTCGAGGGATAATTTTCAACATAATAGGCAGTTGTTAAGAGCATCCGACTCTGAGTCCTTCCTTGGAAGACCTCTTTGGAAGTGAAGACTCAACTCCATGTTTCTTCATTCCACAAATACGTTCCACGTGAAAGCGCTCTCTAGTGGTGAGACAGAGAAGGGAACTGCTCATGAAGAGTTGGGAAAAAACAAAAAGCTCTTTGGTATTTTTGGTGCCACTGTGGTTCTCAGTTCTGACACAGCTATTTGCGACCTTTGTCTCCCTTTTCTATTTTCTCTTCATTTTCATGTCATTTAGATCCTCATTATCATTTACCTGGCCATTATTTTTTAAATTATCCCCTTTAATAAATATTTTTATTAAATGTCATTTTCCACAAACATTTTGATTTATATAATCCTTCCTGCATGCATGGTTATGTATAGCACATTTAAAGCTTATGATTCACAATTGAATTTCCAACCCAAAGAAAAATATGAAACTATTACATCACTAAGATTTGGAATAATCTTAGATGCAAAGATTATTCTTAGATATTAAGATAGATACTAAGAGCAAAGATAATAACTCTTTCTCAACGTGGATTTTAGCTCAGTCATTTCCAAGCTCTGTCACCCTAGGCAAGTGGTTTAACTTACTGAACCTTAGTGTAAAATGCAGAAAAGTAACAGGATCTACTTGTTAGGGTTATTCTAGGGATTAAGGAGATAATGCAGATAGAGGCTTAGGAAATTACCTGAGTCATCCAGAATTAAAAGAAAGATGTTACTGTGTGAGAATTGTTACATTTAAAATAGAGAAGAGTAAATAATGATTTAATAAATATCCTTGAGTATATAAATAATAATTAGAGTGACCTAAGATTAAGGATCTCTTGGAAATACAGCTATTACTCAAGAATAAATGGGGTTACCTTTTAATGAGGAGTTTGATGGCTGTGTGTATGTTCTATATCCTATAGGCTGATTAAACACAGGAACCAGATAACAAAGAATACTTAAGATTTCCATCCTTGGAGATATTTGGAAATAGTTTTGGCCACAGTTGCTATCTTGGATGGCTTATATATTCACTGGTATAAAGATGGGCAGATGAAAAAGAGAGTTTTGAAATTCCTTCCTAGACTAGGATATCAGAACAGAATCTATCAGTCTCTTCCTGTGAACTATAATCCAACTGAAGCTACATCCATGAGTTTCATCTCACTGAAGATAAGAAGTGGGAATGGCTTTAGTAACAGGCAGGAGAAAACAGGTTATTATTAATGGAAAGTCATCACCTAGAGTTGAGGTCTTTGGACTCAAGTGTGCATCAAAGTCATCTGGAGGATGACTTCATTCAACACTGATTTCTGAGTCCTGCCCCCAGAGTTTCTGATATAGTAGATCTAGGGTGATTCTTGGAATTTGCTTTTCTAATGCATTCCCACATGATACCAATATAGCTGGTCTGCATACCATACTCTGAGAACAGCTGACCTACAGAGAAAGGGATGCTGAGAGTGGAAGAGTCTTATTACCTCAGTGAAGTTGAATGCCAGGGTAGTAGTCTGGGTCTCAGCTGGCTGAATCCCCCAGCTGTGAGATGCTGAGACCACCACTGAAATGAGTCTGAAGCCCTGCCAACCTCAGCTTGGCTGTACTTAACAGAAAGTGTACAAGGGTAAGCCAGGGACACACTCCCCTTCTTTTGTAATTATGTGAATCAGTTTGTGTGGCATTCTGCCTTGTCACTCTCCCCCTATTTAACTAGTCTCTGGATGCTGACATGAACATTCTCATCCCATTCATCATTTGCTCACTCACCCGTCAATCCAGACTTTATGTACGTATTCAGTGTTTACAATGTGCAAAGCCCCATGGTATGACTCTACTTCCAAATTTATTTTGGGTCCCTGGACATTTATATGAACTTCCCATTAACTGCTAACCTCTTTCTTTCAATAAGAGAACCCCTGAGTTTATTTTTATTGTGCTCAAAACAATAGTTGTCAACCGTCCATGTAGCTAGGTATGACCATGAGACTAAATTCAGGCTAGAAGGAGATGAACCAAAACAATGTATGTAAATTTTGCTGTATCTTCTTTAAAGAGAAAGATACTTTCTCAAACTTCTTTTTCCCTCTTTTGACTCTCTGAGACATGACAATAACTGGAGAAATCCTGGAAGCCATGTGTTCAGGTTGGCACTGGACCATTCCATTGTAGGCTATTATGTAAGATAAAAGAAAATTTGTATCTTAAGCCACTGTACTTCTGGGACCTCTTTGTTATAGAAGCTTAGACTTTACCCAGACTGATACAAGTGCCTACATGGCTGCCCTGTGTATTTGTTACCTTTCTGGACTCACTATTCTGCTTAAAGGTCACATAAATAGTACATATACATTCTTTTTTATACTGAAGTACTTGCCAAATGACCTTGAATTGATAGTTGTTTCTGCCCCTTCCAACCAGTTAAAAGTCACAGATCCAGTCTCCCATGCTTTCCTTCCCAGAGATTCACCATCGGGGTAGAGGAAAAATCAATGTCTGGCATACACGTAAATGCTGGGGACAGAGGTGCTGGCAATGCTGATATACAGATGCTCTCACAACAACAAAATGACAATGATTGAATAATTATTGGAGGACCTATCTTCAGCTCTTAGACACTTCTCTTTCTTTTCTTATAGTTTCCAAAGAGGTTCTCCAGCCATATAAGAAATGAAACAAAACAAACAAAAACCAACTACACAAAAAAACCCTCTGTTCCAAAGGGAGTGTTTGGAGGTTTAACCAACAGATTAAAAAACATCTTTTACTTGTAGTATTTTAGGGATAAAGTATTTCATTTTTTAAAACTCAGTACAAAAAAAAAAAATTAAGCGGAATCAATAGCCATGTTGGTGATTCAAAGGACACAGTCATTTGCATCAATATCTTAAAAACAATGATTACGTAAGCAAGAAGTGCCACAAAGGCATTTACAGAAAATCAAAATGATTATTTCTGACAAGGTTGAATGGAGCCACACTCTCAATTGAAGCTGATCAGTTAGAATCTATTCTAGGACATCGTCTGGGGATCCTGGAGGTATTTTTCTAAACCAAGACAACACAGTGAAGTGCCAGGCTTTGCCTGTAAATAAATAGTTCTTACAAGAGGTGATATTGGAAGCTACTTCAGCAGCATGACAAGGAACACTGAGTCATTTGCTCTTTAGATTTGTCTGTTTTGAGTCCCAGACTTTGTTGGATTAAACCACAGTCCCTTTAAGCTCTTCCAATAAAGGCTTAATGCATCATTTGAGGATAACACTTGAGAGTCCATCATTCTCTTTGTGGGAAATTTTATCACCATCAGTACCAATAAATCTACACCGAGTTTCTGTAATGAGTAGTTTGAAGGCCTGGCTTTTGCCGGAACCCCCTAACTTCTCTCTCTTCAAGACTCACATATGCATGTCCTCAGTGTAGCCTCTCTTTAGTCCCGCCTTGGAGGACTGACACATCAATGCTGCTAGCTTCAAGCACCTCTCTCTGTCTTTATTATAGAATTGATCACTCTTTATTGGAATTCCCTCTCTACCCATCTTCCTTCCCCACTGGATGGGACTCATCCTTGAGGATATGGGTGGAGCTTCAAATGGTCTATCTTGGCCCCTGCCATAATGCCTAGCACACAGGAATAAGTGAATGGATGGGTGGGAGGTATGATGGATGGAATTGAAACTTTCAAATATGTGATACAGATATACATGCTCCATGAGCTCAGAGGGGGAAAAGATCCTTCAGGGCTAGAGCAGGCTTAGAAGGAAAGGTAGAAATAAAACCAGAATTCTGAAGCGAAAAGAAATACAAGCCCCGTCATGCTCTAGTTTCTAGGACTATTTAGAATCTTGGGGGTTAACTTCCAGACAGTTTTGTTAGTAGATAGAGGGATGAGTTCTGGCATTTCAAGGGGCTCCTTTCAACAGCCTGCCATAAGGACTAACTGTGGTTTTTAACACATGTAGTGAAAGCTGTTTTGGAAAGAGATCTTGCCCTTCTCCTGTGGTTGTCTGAAGATGACTACTCTCCTGTCAGCAGGCCCTCCTCTCTGGACGTGTCTGTGCTGTGTCTCCCATTCTAAGTGTTAACGAGCCCTGGGTGGAATGAGCGGCCTGCTGGGCTGGCAGTAGCATCCTGCAATGATGGATGGCAGTCCTGCCCCTTGTCATCTGAGCCTAACGGAGGGGTTCCACAGCTTACGCAGAGCCGGCTGCAACTGGGGATTGAAGGTGAGCCAACACCTGGCTGAGGTTCAAAGCCAGTAGGAGAAAGATGATGCTGGTGGCAAGAGACAGAGCAAGAGGCACGGGTGGACAGCAGTCAGAGGCTCAGCCCTCTTAACTCTGCGAGGTGCTAACCTGCCAGGAGGATAATTCCTCTTAAACTCCCACGAGACAGCAGGGGCTGAGCTCGCTTTGTTCCTGTGCTGAAAGGTTACGTCTGTCTTCTTACAGGTGGACGTTGGGATGCCTTTGGGTTTGCTGTTCATGAGACTCTGCTTTCTATAAAGACACTTCAGCTATTTCAATGGTGCTGAGCCGTGGGCTTTATCATCACAGGCCTGCGAGCTCTTTTCTGTTGTGTGATAAACTATTCTGTTTATCATCGTGTTTGAGAGCCCAGGCTCTGGAGTTAGATGAGCTTATCCATATCCTGACTGTGTGACTTCAAGCAAGCAATCAAGCTTCTCAGAGCTATAGATCTAGTTTTATGATCTATAAAGTAGAAATAATCATAACACCTTCTCCTTAAGTTTATTGTAATAACTGGGATTATTCATGCAAAGCACCCAGAACGGTTTCTATAACACCGGAGAATTTTAAAACGTTGACACAGTATTGTTATTGTTGCTGCTGTTAGGATTCCAAAATTGATAACTTTTGCAAGCCTATGTAGGAGACTGCACTAGGCCTGGAAGATATGCAGACCAGGGAAACCTGGCCTCAAAGAGTTCACAGTCTAGAGAGGCAGGTGTCCCCAGCAAGCACAAAACTGAAGTTCTTTTTGATACTGTGTTGTCACCAACCTACCCTACAACTGTATGTGAATTAGAAGAGATGCTCTCTGCTGCCATGGGCTGGATTTTAAATATTTGCCCTCTTAGGTAGGTGTCCTTGTTCAGTGAACAGTCTGAACAACTGCGCATAACCACGTATGATACACGCTCTGCCAACATCATTAACAAAATTGTGATCACAGTATTTAGGTTTGTAAGAAAGTAAAATAAACCTTTACAGAGAAGGTGACATCTGAGCTGGAACCTAAGAGATTGGGTAGACTGAACAAGACTTGCAAAATTTGCCAGAAATGGGGTCTAAACAAAGGCACAGAGGCATACATAAAGAGAGGTGGTGACTCCCAAGGCCAGAAAGCCAGGCGGGACCATTGTTCCTGTGTGAAGGGCCTCCAATGCTGAATAAAAGAGGTCGGCCTTTTGCTTGTGAGTGCTGAGAGCTCATGATCTCCTGTTTGAGCAGCGTCCGATAGACATTTGTAATGTGGATTTGTAAACAGAGTGTCTGTCATATAGAATGACAGAAGCCATTCTATAAATCCTGATAAGATGGCCCAAATTAGGGTGTCATGGAGAAGCTGCCAAATCCAGAAATGCTACAGAGGAAGAATTCTGGGGGGCAAGGATATGGGTCAAAGGTGAGTCTCCGGTATCTATCAGGGGCTTGGTGACTATTAATGTTTTAAGACAGGGTAGGGCAGGTGGAGCCTGGACTGGGCCCAGGTGAGGGCCTGGATTTGGGGAAACATAGAGTTGGAGGTACTTGTAGAGTATCCAAACAGATACAGACCTGGCATTCAGATGGCAGATCAAAGTGTAGATTTGGAAGTCATTAGTTCACAGGGTAGAATCACAGCAATGAGAATTGGCGAGATTCCCCAGGCAGAGTGTGCGATAATGAGAGAAAAGGATCTAAAAAACAATCTGGGGAAACGTTAATCATGGGCTGAGAGGGAAGACAAGAGTCAAAGGGATAAAGAAGAGGACCCAAATGGTGCATCAGATCCAGGAGAGGGAGAGGGGAAGGAGGGAAAGTCTCCAAGGGCAGCCATAATTCCAAAGAGGAGAAGTTAGGCCCTACTGTGGAGAGTTCTTCAGTGTGAGGGATGAGAGGCAGCACTTAGGAGTTCAAGGAGGACATAATCACCGATGCTTCAGTAGTGAGATAAAGGCACACTGCAGAGGGAAATTTAAGGGAAGAATGTGAAAGAAATAGAGACTATTTTTAAAGAGATTAGTGAATATAAGAAAAGAAATACGTAATAACGGCATGAGGTTCCAGGTGGAGTTTATATTAGGACAGAGAAAGGAACCAGTGGAGTGGCAGAGTTTGAAGACTAAAGAGAAGCAGGCTCCTGGAAATGGTCTCTATATTTCTGCCATGGATGGAAGAGAAATGGGAAACTGTTTTGGGGGTAGCAGAGAAATGAAAGCTCCCAGGCCATTTTGGTTTTCCCAAACTCCCAATTTTATACACCTCTGTAGTTGAATTCTGGGCTTTCTGCAATATCAATACAAACTTCAAGATGGGATGCTATTTTTATGTGTTTTGCTAGTGGAAGCACATTTAGTCACCAGCCAAATCTAAGAGTTTTGAAATAAAATATGAATTTCAGATATTAAGAGAAATGGGGAAAATGTACCAATATTTATTGTACATCTTCTAAATTGTACTCCATGTGCTAGAATTTTTTTAGGTACATCGTCTAGTATAATCTTCAGAATATCCATATGCAATAGAAATTATTCTCTTAGAACAGAGGTTTTTATCTAGAGGTACATGAAGTTATTAATACCTTATGCAACTTTTGGGGTATATGTATAAATGTGGCATTTGGAAGGGTGTTCATAGCTTTAATGAGATGATCAATGGGGCTCTCCAAAATAAGATGCATTGACCTAGATAACCTTTTAACTTGATAAGCTTAAAACGAGTAAAGCCCAATAGTATTTATTTTCTTTTTGTTTCCATTTATATTCAATACAGTACATTTTGCCTTTTGGGCAGTCACTACCTCTTGTGCCCCTTCTGTGTGCCCCTTCTAGTGCTCAGTCTTGAGCAACTAACAGGTTCTCTTTACTTATTGATTAATTCATAGGGTATTATATTTACTACAATATATTTATTACCTAGAGGAAACAGATGACAAAGACATTGTCACTTTCAAACTATCACTGACATCACAACATAACCATGTAAATCAACAGGTCAGGTGAACCTCAACAGAAAGGTGATAAAGTTGGTGGGAGCTATTTGTGCTTGAAACATTTGATTGATCAAAGGGGTAGGGCACCGGCCTCATATGCTGGAGGTGGTAGGTTCAAATCCAGCCCCAGCCAAAAACTGCAAAAAAGAAACATTTGATTGAATATAAAATACTAATGACATCTGCCGTGTGTGTGCACTTAGTACCTACAGCCAGAAAGCATATGCCAGGTTAAATAAGGAACCGAGGTGATAGATCCGAAAGTGAATCAAAACAAACAAATGAGAAAGACCTAATGACTCACACAGGCGTAGTGAGCTTCTCAGCGATGATGTCTATCATAAATGGTATGTATTGAAGGATAATACAAATGAAATGACTTAAAAATATGTCTTTTTTCACTATAATCATTAACTTGCAATACAAATATAGAAGAAAAACCACTAAGTGTTAATGATGGGTCCAAAGGAGTGTAAACAACTGTAAAAAATGGTCACTTACTACAGTTTAATCATTTTTATTTCCTTTCATTTCTCAGTAAGAATTCATGGAAAGTAGCATGTCGCCCAAAGATTGGCCAATCAGTATTAATAGGAAGTTTAACAAGTTCAATGTGGTTGCTTGTAGAAACATACAGTAAAACCAATAATAAAGCTAATACTGCTGTTTTTACATAGGTTAAATAACCTAAATATAATTATTAATCAACGTATGTTGGTGTATATGTGTCTATGCTCACACGTTTATCTATGTCTATGTGTTCATATGTATTAACATACACACACACGTATTATCCAGAAACACATAGTATCAGCAATTTATAATGTAGGACTCTTTAGCCTTACAGGTAAATATTTTAAATAATCTAAAATACTATACTCCTAAAATTAAAAAAACCCCTGGAGTTTATATTTGTTGATCAATTGTTTCAAGACTGAATTATTAAATTAAAGTGTTTGATGTTCAGAGTTTGGTTTAGAATGGTGCTTTTTACCACGAATGGAAGCTCTTCAAAACTTCCACGTTTAGCATGCTATGTAGAGAAGTAAAAAACTGTCATACCAACATGTCACACATGAATCTACAGCTTGTAAAATCAGTGATTATCCATCTCACTTCTTTCCATGAATGCCTCTCATAGGTCCATCCTGTCTTTAAAGATCAATTTCTTGCTGGTGTCTGATGCTACCTGACAATACAACTGCAATTGCAATGGTTAAGAGAAAGAAAAAGAAAGAGAAAGTCTTATGAAGAATGTACAATTTTCCCAAATTAGTGGAAATGGTGGCGAATTGCAAAGCTAGTGACCCATAAGCTTCTGAAAGAATTAGATCCGTTAATAACTGAAATGGAAAAAAGAATTAGCAAGAATGATGATAAGATAGATGCTTCAGTGGAAATAATTTCAATATCAAAGCACCGGCATTAGGAACACGGAGGGGGTTCTCATCTAATTTTGCAAATGTGACTGTCTTTTGGATCATGCTGCGGAAAGCATAGATGACGGCAAGATGCGGCATTGTGCTATCAGAATATCTGCTGCAAAATTATTTTAAAGGAATACTATTTTTTATGATCCTTCAATGAATTACAGCATAGCAGTATCCTAAATTTTGCTAAATCTAGGATGCGATAAACTTATACAGATTTGTTTTTCAAGGCAAATTCTCAGTCTTACCTTTTCTACTATTTATTATGAAAGTGTGGTTCTTTTTGGAGTAAATTCTTTTCCATGGCCTATGATAAAGACCTGTCTGTCATATTTAGACCCTTGTCACCTCCAATTCCCTTCTAGTTTGGGCACCTCCCTAGCCTCCTTTACATCAGCTTTGAGCTCCTAGAGATCTCTGTAACTATTCCTAGCTGCAGAGGCAAAACATCTTTAAAGGGAGGCTCAGTTGTTGACTCCATCTCTGTGATCAGAATTACATGGGGGGGGGGGTTGTAATCAGAGTTATGTAGTCGCCATACATATGGAAATTATGGGGGATTACATATCTCCAGACATAGTATCTATTTTCTAAATGAATATCGTTCTTTTAATTTACCTGCATGTCCATTGCAGAGTCCTAGGCATGGGGTTGGTTGTGGGAAAAGGTTCTATTCCTTCTAATTCCTGTGGACCTGACTTTCAAGGCAGCGTGAGTCTTAATACCTTTTTGGCCTCAGTGGAGAGGGTATATCTCATCTGAGCTGGAGATAATTTCTTCACAGAATGAGTGAATTGAGTAAGCAGCTAGTAAGTGGATTGGATCTCCTTAGATGTACAGGGTGTCTCAAAAGCCTCCCTCTAAAGTCACCCTACATTAGGAAAATGGGAAATACTCACTACAAATTTTTACAAAGAGATGGCCAACAGGTAGAAAATATTTTGTAAAATTTTGTATGTAAGTAAAGGTACGTTTTCCTACCATTTTCCGTTTTCCCAATGTATGGTGACTTCAGGGGCAACTTTGGGATATCCCTTACTTGCTTTCATACTCCCTTTTACTGCTAGTGACCAGGATTGCTTTGGCCGTGGCACATGCGTCAGTAAGAATAAATGGGGAGAGGATGTAAAAGGTGAGGTCAAGGCATGGAGAATCAGATAGGAGACAGATGCGTGCGCCTGTCCCCATCTCCATGGTCATGGATGTGACTTCTCCACAGCATTTGGCTGTTTTCTCCATGTCCACACTGTCCCTGCAGGCTCCTGATGTTCGGCTCTGAGCTTGGCTTTGTGTCACTGTGAGTGCCGGCGGCTCTGCACAGGCTGACTCACACGCTCCCTGGGCGCCGAGTTCTGCAGGATGCCTTCATGTTTGTACAATGCTGCACTCTTAGAAGTGTTTCGAAAGCATTTTCTAACTCAGAACTTGAAACTTTGCAAAATAAGTGGAAGAGATATCATTATTCCCATTTTACAGATTAAAAAAACAAAAGTTTGAAGAGATTATATGACTCCGTTCTCAGTTTGGGGGTTCCAAATATAAAAAGTCTTCCCACCACATTGCTCTGAACTGCCTGGCTGGGTTGAAGAGTGCAAATTAGCAAAGTTCAACAAGAGGGGGTGTCACAGCAAGAGACACACCCAGGTGTGCATGTGGTGATTTGTACTTGAGAAGGCAGCATAGGCACCTGTCCTTTTACAGGAGACTGTTTGGATCTGAGGCTTGTTCTGACTCAGATGGGGCTCAGCTGAGATGGAGGAAAATAGGACCCATGAATCTCCCCATGCAGCACCCCAGTTCTCCAGCATGTGGCTGCCGACTCTTACCATGAACGCTACTTCCCGCACTTTCTCCAACAGATCCCAGCTAGTTCCTTACCAGCTTAGTAAGCACCTACTATGTGTAAGCATCTCTACAAGCACCAAATAATTGAATCCTCATGAAACCCTCTGAAGGAGGTTTAGTTCCATTTCCATGTGGGCCACAGGCACTCAGAGCAGGTACATATCCAGCAGTGGCCACAGGGCTGGTGAGGAAGTCAGGAGGTGAACCCGTCTCCAGATCCTCCTGGCTTCTGCCCTACCCCAGCCTGCCACTTATTACCTCGGGAGACAATGTAGCAAAGTAGAAAAAACAAAGGGGCTTAGGCTTTTTCCAACTCTTATCATATCACGGTGCTCCCTAAATGTTTCTCGAATAAACGAATCGTATAATATTATTCCCTAGTCTCAGCCGCAATTTATCTTTTAATATTTTCATTTATTCTCCTAGATAGCATATTAATATAAATTTGGAAGTCTTTACAGTCAATACTATGAATGTGTACTGATGTATGTGCAATGAGATAGAACTACAAATAATTTTACCAACTTTTACTGAATATTTCCCTCAATGCTTCACACAATTATGGTGTCTTAGAGTCATTTTGGAATCCAATTTCTCATTTAATGAATGAGGAAGCAAGATATGGCCCAAGAAGATCTCTGTGAGGTCATGTTGTCGACAAGAGGCAAAGCCAGAAATTAGAATTCAAGGACAGCAACTCCAAATTCACTGTTGTGCACATTACACTTGGTATTTTTTTTTATAAAAGTAGTTCTCTGCTTTATAGCCCCACGATGTAGACAATCTTTTTTGATACTTGTCATTACTGTTGTAGATAGCACAGGGGTCATCATGTCCATTCAAAATGGGGAGAATGAGTCTGAGAGCAAGAGCCCTGTTCACAATGTCTGCTGGCACCTGAGATGCAGGGTCCTCCCGTCCTTCCTTTATTCTTTCCTCCCTCCCTCCCTCTGAGTTTGAGCGGGATGCCGCTGATTCGTAGTGCACCAGCATTGCGGTCTTGAAGATAGGGAATACCCTTTTCATCTCTGTGCGCTGGGCATACTTAGACTTGTGCCTTGTACTAGCAGGTGTCCTTTCTGATTGAATTTATTCTCCTGAAGGCTGAGAGTGATTGCTTGTGCTGGTACCTAACAAAATGGTCAAGAACATAAACTTAGTCCTGGCCCTGAACTTGGATGAGTGTGTGCCTTGATTTCTCTAAGCTTCATCTGTTAAACAGGAATAGTAGCACCAAACTCAAAATTAAAATTAAAAGACTATTTCTGTGTGTGTTTTTAAAAGAACAAGGTCTCACTTTGTCACCCAAGCTGGAGTGCAGAGGAGTGATCACAGCTCACTGTAACCTCAAATGCTTGCTCTTAAGCAGTCACCCTACCTCATCCTTCTGAGTAGCTGGGACTATAGGCACATAGCACCATAATGGCTAATTTTTTTTTTCCAGTTTAGCACCAATGGGGTCTCACTATGTTATCCAGGCTTGTCTAGAACCCCTGGCCTCAAGTGATCCTCCCACCTTGACCTCCCAAAGTGCTGGAATTACAGGTATGAGCCACCCCACCTGGATTAGAAGACTGTTTTAAGGATAAATGAGATGTTTTGCACTGTGTCTGAAATATGATTAATTTCTCAAAAATGGTAACAATTATTACTAGGGTTTTATTTTCCGGTCCTTGGGAAATTATAGCATGATCCTCCCTCACCTTGCAAAGTTGCTTGACATAGAAATGTACATCTTCTTATAACTATTTTTTTTTCCATTTATTTGGTTCCTACTTCACCTTGGCCCGGCCTTGGCACTGTTCTAAGGGCAACATAGTGACAGTCCTTTTACTTTCAGCATAATTCTACAACTTGTTAATTATAATGTAGATAAAATTTGACTCCAATATTGCATTCTGCTTCACTCGTAGAGCAGCATCTAGCAGGGAAATAGAAACAGGAAGAGCCGCCAGTGCTTGATAACGAATGGATTACCATTAATGAAAAGATAATGAAAAATGTTCATTAACGTCAGTGCAAATTCAGACTCCTTCACAGTTTACCTCAGATGACAGGTTTTACAAAGTTTTTAATAGGCTCTGTTAACCTGACATGGGACACAAACTGGGGAAGGGGGGAGCAGCTTAAGTTTCACAAATGCAAATGCCAAGAAACCTTCCCTCTTATAAAGTGGATTTTGAGCCTCCTACAAGTTCTTGAGAATTTTTAAAGGTTTATATGAGCGTAAGAACCTTTATGCTTTGCTATGCTCATTGTCAGGTAAACTGGAGGTAGGACAGAAGTAAATTTAGTTATTAATCGCTCCTCATTTGCTCACTACCCATTAGACTATTTGCAAACATCTGAGCACACATTTGTCTGTTGATAATAATAATAGTGGCTGAGGGTGGGGGCTCAGGCCTTTAATGGCAACACTTTCAGGCTTGAGGTGGGGTGATCCTTTGAAGCTAAGAGTTCAAGACCAGCCTAGATAGTATAGTGAGACATTGTCTCTATAAAACATAAAACAAAAAATTAGCTGAGTGTGGTGGCGTGTGCCAGGATTGCCAGCTACCCAGAAGGCTGAGGTAGGAGGATGGCTTAAGCTCGGGTGTTCAAGGTTACTGTGAGCTCTGATCACTCCGCTGTAGTCTAGCCTGGGTGACCACGCAAGACACCGTCTCTAATAATCATTTAAAAGTTTAAAAAATAGCATTAATAATACCAACATTTCTTAAGTGAATACAATGTGTTTCACACAAAATGTTAGCTTCTCTGTCACTTTTTGGCAATTATCCATCATGGTAGACATTACTCATGACAATGTTTAGAAGATGGGAAAACCAAGTGTGACCAAGGTCAGAAGGTGATTTTGTCAAGGTCGAGCAGATAGTATGTATGGCAGTGAATGGAATTTGAGCTCTATGAGAACAGAACTCTTGCTTTTTCCATCTTTCTCAGGGCTTCTATAGTCCTGGGCAGAGCGCTAGACTCCAGCAATAAAAACAAAAGAGGTAAAGGATGTGAGGGTCTCGCCTTAAGATCAGAGTCTGGCAGGGACACTGACCGTAGGCACAGCATGTGTATAAGGCATTATTGCTGTGTTACTGCATGTAAAATGATGGCTCAACTTGACTTTAGAATCTCTCAATGATCGCAGTGAGGGAGGCCAAGGACAACAGAGGTCAAGGTCATGGGAAGCATCAAAATGGAGAAATGCCTCAGAACTTTTGTGTGAGAAAGGCAATTCCAAGCTGCATGAGGCACTTGAGTAAACGTTGGGTCGTATTTCCTAGATCCTAAAGATTACCTTAGCATCAACGTGCACATCCAGTGTGCTTGTTTCTTTTTTTCCTTAAAAGTCTTTACAAAGTCAGTCGTGAGCCCTATAAAATGACATTTTAGAATAAAAGCGATTTGAAATTTTTTTCTTGTTCCTGGACCACTACTAAACAATAAAAATTAAAGCTTGAGTGACCTAAAAGATGGTTGTTTCCACACTGAATGCAAATTATATTCAAATGGTCTCTCTCACCAACAGACACCTGGCCCACTTCTAGAACTCTGGCTAGAATTCTGTTTTTTGCTTCTATCTTTAGATCTATAACACGTGTAATGGTTTTAGGACTTGGTCAGTGATTTTATGCAATGAGGCAAGATTTAGGGCGCCTGATCACTTGCAACTACAACACATTGTTTTATGCTGAGAATGACATCACATCAAATTAATGAATATTTAAAAATACAACCAGACAACCTCTATATGCTAATGAAATAATGACAGCTATGGCAGCTTTCACAACACAGGGCTAATTTTATGTGTAACAACAGAAGTCATGTCAACAAAAGACAATTAAAAATTCACTGCCAAAACTTGAGCTCGAGTCCTTTCATTAAGCAGAGATGTAATTATGTATAAAACAAATAATGTTTGCCATTTGAAGTGTGGTTACATGTGTGATTACAACAGCTATAGCAGGAAAAGTAATGCAGGCTATTCAGAAGGAGTAAAGGGAATTTTAAAATGTCAGCCCAGCATTTCCCCAGAGCTGTCTGGCAGTCCCTAGGATGAGGAGGAAAGTGTCAAGGAGATTTGCAGATGGGCCAAATGGCCAGCCTCAATCTAAGACGAGTCTTGTCTGGTGGAAATCAATCTGTGGTTTCTTACAAGCGTGGTTTTCCTGGACTGATTTATAAAGGTGATCAATCCACTGTGTAATGCTTTTGTTTGGCTGGGAGTAGCATGGCATGGGCGAGCACAGGGTGGAAGCCGAGAGTGATATGCTGTTCTGTGTTACTGTGTCTGGTTTGTGTCACTACGAGTGGTGCCAAAGTTCTACACCTAGAACGGGTAGTGTTTTTGCGGTCCTTTTTGCTTGCCATCGAACACAAATCGAATTCTATCTTTAGTGGCACCTTAAAAACAGGGACGCCTGCCTGAATTCCTGAGTTCTGAGTTCCTGAGTGCATCTCAGCCAGTGAGGGTCAGTGTTGAAATGAGGGGCAAAATCCACCTCTCAGTTTGAGCTGCTTCTCCTTTGGAGCTGATCAAAGGCAGTAGGGTCAGCATGAACATGACTGATGCTGGGGTGGCACAGTCCCTCCTCGGGTCAACCTGAAAAGCTGGAGGTCTGGAGTCAGGTTCCAAACTGTCCCATGCAAGGGATCCTGTGATGGTGACTGGCTAGTGAAAAACCCAGGCTATGCTCCTGGTCTTCTTGTGACAAAATCCTTCAACAGTACTTATTAGCACCCTCACTAATGAGATAATTTGAAAGGAATAAATTAGTGTGCCACTTGAAGAACTGTCCCCACTCATGGAAAAAAGTGCCGATTTTGCTGATGTGAGGATTTAGTGAAGATTCCAAGTGCAGCACTGAACTTGGAGCCTGGAACACTTATTATTAATGGAATAATTAATAATATTGCTAGAAATATGATCACAGATGTACACTCTCCTACTCATCTTCCAACTAGCCTTTAAAAGGTAATAGTACTGCCAGGTGCGGTGGTTCATGCCTGTAATCCCAGCGCTCTGGGAGGCTGAGGCAGGTGGATTGCCTGAGCTGAGGAGTTTGAAACCAGCCTGAGCAAGAGCGAGACCTCATCTCTACTAATGGGCACCTGTAGTGTCAGCTACTCAGGAGGATGAGGCAAGAGGATTGCTTGAGCCCAAGAGTTTGAGGTTGCTGTGAGCTATGATGCCACAGCACTCTCCCCAGGGAGATAGAATGAGATAATATCTTTTAAAAGGGGGGGGGGTGGTAATAGTACCACTCAGTAGAAGTCATTTGGATTTCTGAGTTAGTATTGGTGAAATGGCACAGCATCCTTGAATGATGAAATATTGGAAGTAAAATAACATTTATTCTACTCAAGAGCCTGGGCCCTGGAGTATCCAATTCTCCTGTATTTGTTAATCATTTTGTGTCAGTGATTTAAAATTTACTGAGCGTCAACATTATGCTTTATATTAAGGGTGGGTATATGGGAAGCTTTTTGATTTTCTTTCTCCTATAAGATAGGTACCCTAACTATCTAAGTGATATTGCTCTCCAACTGCAGAGATGTGGCAATGAGTTTTTCATGCGGGTTGTTGGTGCTCTTCTCATCATTCATTCATTTATCGTCACGACCGTGTCCTGAGTGCCTACTCTGTACCATGCGCTCGGTACCAGGTGTTGGGGAGAAGTGGTCAAAATCGAAACAGTTCTGGTCCTCTAGTTTATAAATATATGATGAAGCCTAACATGTAAATAGACAATTCATTATAATATTGAGTGCGAAGAAACAAAACCGGAGCAGGAAGTTTTCCATGTCTGAGGAGGTTTCAGGGAAAGCTGTCATCTGAGCTGGGACTTGAAGGATGAGTAGACATATTCCAGTGGAGGAAAGCAAGAAAGGGTGTTCCAGATGAAGGGGATGACTTGGTTTTCAGTGAGAGCTGTGGAAATGCAGAGCTTGGTGAACCCAGACTGACAGGAACTAAAGGATGAAGCTGCAAAGACACAGAGGTCGGGAATGGCCTGATGCCAGGATAAGGAGCTTGGCAAAAGAAGCCAAAGAGGGTCGTTCTGTTTTGTTTTAAGTTAATAGAATGTGTTTTGCAGATGAGGTCTAGGCTTGCAGAAGGCTGAGCAGACAGTACAGAGTGTCCTGTATAACCCTTCCCTCCACACTCACACTTTTTCCTGGTGTTAATATCTTACATTAGCTAATTAGCCACCAGAGCTTTTAAAGCAGGGGCAGAATAAGGATGGTTTTGTTATTTTAGTGAGTTACCTTGTGGTTGTGTGGGATGAGGCTGGGGTCAGAATGTGCTGGTGTCAGGAAGACCTGCCATAAGGCCATGGCTGATGTCCACACGATGGCTGAGAAGAGGAGAAACTAAAGCAGAGGGGCCGGGAGTGGAGAGCGGATGGAGTAACACGAGACACACGGGTCTGCTAAGTTGTCAGCATGATTTGGTGACTAAATGTGAGGAGGAGGGAAGGAGGCTTTAGTGGGAGCAACAGTATCAGCACTGGTTGCTGATTCACTGTTACTCAGCTCCAGACTCACCCTTCACTATCTGCTCGGTGGTAATGAGCTGGACCCTTGAAGCATTTCTGCTTTACTATGGCCATAGAGGGTGTTGGAGGGACACTGCAGCGACAAGAGAGTGTCTCTCTGTCTGGGTTTGGTGTGTTGATGAGTGGTGGTGCAGGTGCGTGCAGGGAGCCATCCATGGGCTCCCTGCCCCAGGTGCATGCCCAGAAAGTACAGTCCCTTGTTCATCCTGCTGCTTTGACTTGGCCTGGCCTGGTGTCCTGCTACTGTCCCTGTGCATGACACACTCTGGGCCTGGGGCTCACAGTGGTACCCAAACTCCCCTGTGAGCAGCCCACCAGCCCAGGCTCATGTGCACCCCAGAGAGTCAGTCCCTGCTGCCCAGTAATTGTCAATCATCTCTGGCCTCCATAACCCAGCCAACTTCTCTATCATGCAGTGGGCTACAGCCCTACCTTCTCCAGTGGGATCTGAACCCCAGTCCCCGGTAGAGGGAGCTGTTTCCAAATTTGTCCTTACTCAGATTCTTACCTTTATCTCCAGACTCTCATTAATCTTAAGAGAGACTCTTAAGAGAGTCTTAATCTTTATAGCTGCTCCCCTATTATAGTTTCATAGGTCTTTACACATATTAAGCTCCCCTCTTTTGCTTGACTGTGTGGTTTCCGTGTCCTGATTGGACCCAGCTAATAGAGCAACTGAGTGGGTAATGGTCCTTACTAAGACAGAGGAGGAGGTAAAACTTTTGGTGACAAAGACAATTCGTATTTGTAATTGCTACATTTAAAGTATTTGTGGGACCTCCAGGTGGAGAAATCAAGTAAATGATCAGGACAAGTATTTTAAACTTGGACTGGTGACACTGACGTCTGGAAGACATATGTAGTAGTGGAAATGACGTGTGCCAGGGAGGACACATAGAGCCTTGGGGGAGAAGGAAGGCCCAGAATGGAAACTTTAGCATCGCCCAAGTTGAAAACTAGGCAGAGAGAAGGAGTGAGCAAGAGAGGTGAGGAGGAACGTCCCAGGGACAGGATGGGAAGTGGCAGAAGCTGAGGAAGGAGACGACACAGTGTCTCAGACCCTTCAGTAAAATAAAGTCATCTTCAGAGTTTACTTGTTCCCAGAAAGAACATCCTCAAAAGTGTCACAATGATTGGAATATAAACATGTCACCTCCGTGAACATCTCCTGTTTGTGAACAGTGAACTGTCTTCAGGGACACCTGGGATCTCACTGCGTTTCCTCCACTGTGAAACATGCCCACGGGTTCACAGCTCAATGGCTGGTGTCTCTGGGCCATAAAAATCATTTGAATCCCCAGAATTTGAGGCCCTGAGATGGTCTGACTTTGAGGAGGGTTGGGATGTGTGTGCGATGCTTTTTTGCCACTCCAGGGCTGCAGTTTGGTAAGGATATCAGAAAAATAACCCTACCACTTAGAAGTTCCCTTATGACTAAAGAGTATGTGGGGTGGGTCTCTGGAACCAAGTGGGAGCCCCTGGGATGATTTGAGAACTGTTTTACCCATTCAGACACTTTCTGGGGAGACATAGTTTCAGATGGAAGCTGTTAGTGTTCAATGACTTCTAAGTTGCCCTGTGCCCAAGAGCCATGCTCCTTGGGTTTGGAGCGAGAGGATCTTGGGACTTTGAGTACTAAAATGTGAGTGAATGTCTTGTCATTTTAAGTGCTCTAGGGATGCAGCAAGAGCTCACGGCCAATCTCCCTACAGCCCGGCTCCACAGGCTAGCTACCCAACAGGCCTCTGGGCCCACTGTTGTGTTCTGCACCATTCCTTCCCATGGAGACCTAGGAAATCATCGGGTGTGCTCTTATTGGTTGGGGACATAGAATTTCCATGTCTTGATCATATGTCTACCTTGGGTTTTCCGTAGGAGACTTAGTATCTGCTCTGATGTGCTAAATTCTGCTTTCTTGGGCTTGGAAGAAGAGGTCTGAAGCCTTTCAGTACGACAGATACCTCCTAGAGAACGGACTAAGGATGGCTCTAAATGCCAGTTGTTTTATAACTGTCATTTCTTAGACACATGAGGATAAAACAAACCTATTTACTAGAGCAGGCTTGCTGTTGGGGTGGAGAAGTGGAAGGTGTGGTTGAGCTCACCATGAGTAACGTCTACACGGCTTGGGAAGTTCCTCCCATGGCATGGAATATATCCCAGCTTCATACATGTAGATATGCATGAGAATTGCCAGCTTAAAAAAAGTCCTTTTCAAAATCAAACCATGGGGTCTTTCTCTGGATAACACAATCTGTGCATCACAGATAATGAAATAAAACCACCAACACTGACCCTGTGATTAATTATAAAGATGGCATTCCCCGGGAGCCTCGGACCCTTGCCCACCCTTGTGACTGAATGCTGTTGGAAGTGTAACGTGCATCTTGTGTCCCTCCATTCTTGGTCATGTTTTTCCCTTTCACCTTTCTCTCACATCTACTTGTTTTAGGTAGGTAGTTAACAGAGGTTTCTGGAGCGGATTTCACAGTTGGCAGTGGAGAAGGTTAGCTGCCTTACGTCATGTTGGGGTCATTTTGTGAAGCTGTTGGGACGGGGGCAAAAAGCAATAAAGTTGCCCATTAGAAACCCCTTGGAAAGTAGCAGAAATGCAAAGGCTTCTGGCTTCCAGCTGAGAAGCCCATAGGTTGCTGCAGACTTTTTGTTTTTGTATTTAACAAAGAATCATTTGGGGGATAGGATTAGTGGCTTATGCCTATAATCCTAGCACTCCTGGAGGCCAAGGCAGGAGGATCAGCTGAGGTCAGGAGTTTGAGACCAGCCTGAGCAAGAGTGAGCCCCTCATCTTTATTAAACATAGAAAAATTAGCTAAACATTGTCGCAGGTGCCTGTAGACTCAGCTCCTCAGGAGGCTGAGGCAAGAGGATCACTTGATGTTTGATGTTGCTGTGAGCTAGGCTGACATCACGGCACTCTAGCCTGAGCAACAGAGTAAGACTCTGACTCCAAAAAAAAAAAAAAAAAATCATCTGGGTACCCCATAGGCTCTGGATTTTGCTTTTGAAGTAAATGAAACGCATGCTATCCCACAGGAAGAACAGCCACAATATTATTTAACATATGTTGCCCTCTAGCAGAGACATCAGTATTGCAAGCATTTTCCTCTGAAACAGTTTTTCCTTACTAGCTCTCTGGCAAGTTCACTGAAAGACTAGGCTTTTTGAAAGAATACAGACAGGCAATACCACAATGGGGGCTTACTTTCCTCTAAGGAGTCTTTCGAGATACAATATGATATATGCTCTAATTCTCCTGATTCTTTTTTTGAAGACATAAAACCTTCGACATTGATTTCTGCAGACCAGAAAAGACAGAGAAAATTAAGGTGAGCTTGGAAATTAACACGTGGTTGTGATAGCCATGAGGAGGCAGGGGCCACACCACATGGGAATCAGATAGCAGAAGGTCATGGCTGGTAAGTCAGTGGCTGCTTCTCCGGCACCTGCTACACTCTGCTCTGTGTTGGGTGCCATGGAGAGTTTGCTTACAAACCTGTTAGGCAGTGATTGGATGCCTTGAGGACTGTTTTTCACCGTTCCCGAGTCCCCCACTCTGGTCTCCCTGCATGTCCTCTGCCAGCCAAACTGAACTTTCATGCTAGTCAGAAGTAGCTTGTTTCCCTCTGAGTTCCTTTGCCACTTTGTCACCCTGGCAATGCCTGGCATGTGTTATCGCACACCACAGTTAATGTGCGTACATCTCCCATCATCCCATCTCAGAGGTCTGCAGAGATGCCTCGCTGGCAGAACCAGTAGAGTTTCAAAGTACCAAACAGACCTGGTCCAGATCTGGGCTCTGCCACTCTGCTTGTCTTTACATCTTAGTTGTCTCATCTGCAGAATTGTGAAATGCCCATCTTCATGACTATAAGGAAAATTAGAGAAAGACTTGCTGAGAGTGGGAATCCAGTAGTTTGTGATTATTATTAGTATGACAGGGATTCTATATATCCTCTGAGTGTGTGTGTGTGTGTCTATGATGGCGCTGAGGAATAAAGTGAATTCTTGATTACTGTTTCCTAATTTACTAAAAGAGGAATAAGTTGAAGGTGTTCATTTTTATGTGGTAAAGACCAAGTGTCTGTTTTTTTCTATCAACACACAAGGCAATACATTAACTCTAGGAAAAATTGATTTAACCAAGCAAATGTTCCCCCTATTCTTCAAAACAAGTACCTTGTTCATTCCACTAGTATAAGAGTTAGTTGGTGCACATCAGCCTGGTGTCCTCCCATGATTACGCTTAGGCAACTATCACTGGACGCAGAAGGCTTAATAGGTGCAGACCAGCAGGAAAGCAAGAGCAAATGTGTCCTGGGGGCCAGCTTTAGAGTGTCAAGGGATATGCTGCACTGTGGCTGATGGATATGCTCAAGGGCCTGCTACAGTCCAAGGTCTGGCCGTGTATGCTACTGAGTTCCTCCAGGAAGGCATACACCAGAAAGCCTGCCTGCTCCCCCTTCTTGGCCAGCATGGGCCCCTAAGTGCTCCATACAAAGGCTGCCCTTGGCTTCAACCCATGCAGAACTGAAGAGCAGATGGACCCATATAATGGAGCTAGGCCAAGGGAGATTAAACAGCTCTGTTTCCCAGAATTTACTGCCATGACCAGGAGAAGGGCTGCAGGGCTTACCATGGTAGGGCTGGACAGACACTGAGGGCAACTGGAATCTGATGGTGGGGGGGTCTGGGGAAATCAAAATGGTCATCTGCTAGAAGCTGGGAAATACCAGGAACCGTAGGGCTATGCCCGTAAGAGTGATGAGTTTAGATGCTACTGAGCGTGTGTCCGGGAAAATTTCAAGTGTAGGTGAGGTCTGAGGGAATGCTGCAGACCCTAGGCTAGAGCAGGACAGCCAAGATGCTCTCCCTTTGATTTGGGCATGGGGCCATTTTCAAATGGACTCTCACGAAGACCCCATCTGGCAAAGGGACCACAGTCATTGAACTTGGAAGGGATGCACGGGTCATTGTGTTTACACTGCACTCTTACACATGAGCAAGGCTTGTTTTCATCTACTGGTAATAATCATTTATTACCTAATTATTTAACCTAATTATTAGGAAGATCTTGCATCGGGCTTGGTGCCATGCCCTTCAGATTTTTTTAATTCACTTGTATGTTCAATTAATATAATTATAAAAATAAATCTAAAACTAATTACTCCTGCATATAATTACATATCTCACTACTCAGCATTTGCAGATAAAGGAACTATTATGACAATAGTGTTCCCAATAGCCTGGAACTGTGACTTAATTGCAGTTTAAGCTGGCACCATGATGTGAATACTGACATTGTTAGTATTGCAGGATCATTGCACTGTGAGGAAGAGTAGGCTGCAATTCAACTGTGGTACAAGGGTCACTAGGTTCCATCAATATCAAAAAAGTAATCAAAACAGTGAAGAGATGGGGGACACTGGGGCATGGCATCGTTGAAGAAGTTGGAGTTTTTAAGGAAAAATTTCAAAAGAAAATCTTCCCTGCTGTGAGTTTCACTGACATTCATTCGAGTGCTGAGGAGGCCTAAGGAATTTCCTTGCGTGACAGTCTGGGCCCTCCCCTGACCTCGCCATGTCTATGGCCTCAGCACTGCTACACAGGGTCATTTTTGCCTTTCTCCCCTCACGCCCTCATCCCATCTTTTCTTCATACAGTCACCTGACACACTGTACTAAAATGCAAATTTCATAATGGCTTTTCTCTGCTTAAAACCATCTAGTGGCTCTTTATGACTACTGAGATAGCAGTTCTCTTGTTGTCAAACAAAGCTATAGGTCCTTACAAGGACACGCACTGCCTCCCACCTGCCCCGGACCTCTCCATCCTCTTGTTGCTGCCACTTGGGCATCCATGGAACTGGCTGACTTGCAGTTCCATGCACAGAGTACTCTTAACATTCACATGTTCCTGGGCTCCCCCTTTGTGGGGAGGCAGCGAGCCCCTCTTCCCTGTCTAAGCCCCTCTTCCCTCCATGCCTAAGTCACCTGCCCAGTTCTCTGCCTTTCAAGACCCAGCTCACAAGTCATCTCTTTGGTGAGGCACTCCTTGACTCCTGCACACATCACTGTCCCCTCCATCATATTGCCACACAGCATCCTGTTTTTAATCTCTGCAACTGCACTTAGCAGATTTTATTATGCTATGGATAATAAAATTATTCTGTTGGCTTCTTCATAGACTGTGAACATGTAAAGCAGTCACCAAGCTTTATGTCCTATTTATCCCTAGAACTTGGCTCACTGTTTGATCTATAATAGGCGGTCCTGTATGATTGCCCAGTTCTATTTTTGAGACAGAAAAGGTTTGGTCTAGAGAAGGAAAGATGGAGGGGAACTCAATAGTCTCCTGGAGTCTTTGAAGGGTTGTCACATGGGGAAGGGTTGGGCTTGCTCTAATCTGGCCTTGGGTGTGATAGTTGGTCACTGGATGGAAGATACAGTGAGACCGATGCTGATTCAATACAAAGAAGAAGATCCCAGATTTCAGCTATTCAAAAACAGAACTACTATCTCCTGAGATAGGTGGTGAGTTTCGGATATCTGAGCTATTTAAGCTAAGCTGAGTATTTTGTGGGAATTATTCAAGTATCATATGGTTGAGTGCACCGATCGTCTTTCTATCTTCTGATATAATAATTAAAATATGACACTGATGCTCCATTACCCTAGCTCTATGTATCTCAAAGAAAATAAACCCATGAATGAAATTGTCAAAACCCAGATTTGCCTACATAATTATCCTTAGATGCTTGATATTAATTCTTGTATATTAAAGATACAATTTGTTTTACCAGGACAATTACTGAATATATGACATAGTTTATAACACATGTTTTAAGATTTTGATTTTCTGCAAATTATGCTTCATGTTCTTTGGAGTGTGTGTCTTAATGATTCTCAGAGGTGGAACTTAAAAGAGGGCTCCCACTTTCCTAACAAAAGCCAAAGGTGGTATCGAGATTTCTTGACTGTTTCTATTCTCAATTAATAGTTTGGAGTCATTCAGATCTTTTTATTTTATTTTTTTATCTTTTTTTTTATTAGATCATAATTGTGTACATTAATTCTATCATAGGATACAGTGTGTTGCTTCCCTATGCAGTTTGGAAAACTCTCATCCAACTGGCTAACATAGCCATCATGTCTTTCTCATAATTGTTGTGTTAAGACA